>JAASFJ010000197.1:0-33488 GCA_023333755.1 Globisporangium uncinulatum | reverse complement strand
TCGAGCTACGAGGTCGTGACGGCATCCGCGAGCGAGCGCTTGGACGACGACGCGTTTAAGGACCGGCTTGCGGACACAGGAAACGCACTGTCGGCACCGGACTGGGCACTCGGATCGTTCCTGTGCTGAGCGAGTCTGGACTTGAAGCGGTTGCTGTGAGTGCCTGGAACAGAGTTCCAGCGTCTTGGATGCGTTGCAGATCGCACTAGCCACTTGTTGGAGAACTTATGTTGAACTTTACACTCGGGAAACAGCGTCCGTCTTCGTGCACGAGCACAGTCTGCACGCTCTTGATCGCTTGGATGAACCAGCCTTGGTGGTGTCTGTAGTTGCTGACCCACGATTTTAATCATACCAATGTGAACTGGAGCGCTCAGTTTGGACTGGAGTGGTGTGCTTTTATCTTTAAATTAAGTTCTATTTGTGCTTATTTCGAAGAATACTATCCTTACACCTCTGCATTTTATCCTATTACTATAATTTACGAAAGCAGTTTGCGCAACCCTGAAACCGATCCTGGGCAAAACGGCTCGCACATCATTCAATTTCGTGGGACATCGCGAGCACAAGCACACTTGTCGTCGTCACTCACTCCGCTTCCTTCCTTCCCAGCCATGACCTCCTCTGTTGGCGCACGCGTGCTTTCGGAAGTGTACCGTCTCCACCACGTACCGCTGCCAGCCATCACGCTCCAGGAGCTGCTCAAGCGCGGCCCGAGCGCGTCGCCCGCTGTGCTCGCGAAGCTGCAGACGGACCCAGCAGGATTGCAAAAGGTGCTTGTGCGTGTGTGTGATGGTCGGTACGCACGGAAGCGACAAAGCAGCGCACGACGGACTCACTCAACATGCTGCCGAGCAGTGGAAAGAGGCGAACTCGCCGCTGATCATCACGTCAGCGCAGCTGCTGCACCGCGAAGTGCCGATCCGACTCGCCCGTCGGATCGTGGACCTCGAGAACCTCCCGGACGACCTCCCGGACGCGCCAACGATCGTCAAGGTCCGCGAGCAGCTGCTGACGTCGTTCGACGAGCTCATCAGCTACCCGCTGCCGCGCAGCCTCGAGAGCGAGCGCGCGTTCGTCGCGATCCACCGCCGTTTGCGCGTCGAACACGCGACCATGCACGCCGAGGTCGCAGATGCGATCAACGGGCTCAACTACGCACCAGAGGGCCTGGACGAGGCGCTCGATGCGTTCTACAACTCGCGCATCGGCATCCGCACGCTCGTGGACCAGCACATTGCTGCGCAGGAGCCCGTGCCGGGTTTCAAAGGCATCGTCGCAGACCAGTGCTCACCTGTGCAGATTGCAAAAGACGTGGTCGCCAAGGCCTCGCCAGTGTGGGCAGCGAGCCTCCCAGCTGGCCAGCAGCTGCCTGCGTTCCACGTCGAAGGCGACTCGAGCGCGGTCTACCGATACATCCCGCAGCACATTGAGCTCATCTTCTCCGAGGTCTTCAAGCGCGCGGTGCGTCTCCATGCTCAGCTGGCTGTAGCAGAGCTCTTGTGTGTGTTGCTATGGATAGGTTAACTGACGACGTTGCCTCTCGCTCGCATGGACCACGACAGGTCATCAACAGCCTCGCAGCCACGTCGTCAGCATCGCCGACACCGCCGCCAGTGACGGTTCTCGTCGCTGGCGGTGCTCACGGTGTGTGTATCAAGGTCTCGGACGTGGGCGGCGGGATGACGCGGCAGCAAGCAAATGGGCTCTTCTCGTACCGCCAGGCATCCTCCTCGTCTTCGGCTTCGTCATCGTCGCTGTCGACTGCAGACAGCCGCAAGTACGACCCAGTGGCGGCAGCGTTGGACCGACGCGCGAGTGGCCTGGACGCGTCGCACTCGTTCGGACTCCGCATCGCGTCGCTGCACGCGCAGTACTTTGGCGGCGCCCTCTCGCTCATGCCCATGGAAGGCCACGGCGTGGACGCGTACATTTACATGAACTGCCTCACGGGCGCGTCCGAGGTCAAGTAGCGCAGCTGTAGCGGAAGTGCCAGTAGGAGGCGTCCAGGCCGCAGCAGAAGCTCGCCTTGGTGAAGCGGCTACAATAGCGACAAGCTTCCATGCGTGCTCGACTCGTTCGTCCTATATAAACGCTCGTTTGGGACCAATGAACGACGTTTCACGCTCTACTTCAGGATGGTGACGCTGGCGTTGGAGGATGCAGAACGTTCCCTTTCGCGTGCTGGCTACGGACGCGTTGCTGCTGGTCCAGGGAGAGGATGGTGTGCACGCGTCCCCGTCGGCTCGGCATGAGAACCGACCAGCGACTCGGTACCGAGGCGACGAGAGCAGCTCGACGCTGCCTCCGTTCGTTCCCGGCCATTCCGAGCCAGCGACGTGGACTTCCCGACAGTTCGTTCATGCGCTAAGCTTTATATGTTGGCTCGCTGCTCGCGTCCTGAACTCACGCGGTCTCCTCGCATTGCGTAGCTTCCCACCGAGCGCCTCCTCCTCCTCGTCCTTCCAGGAGCTCGGGCTCCACATCCTCTCTGCGTCGACTTTCACGATAAAAGTCCTCCGGCTCGAGGTCGCGCGAGGGCACGTGCCAAGCAAACTCGAGGTATTTAGCTCGGACGAGCGCCCCGACTGCGTCTCAACCAGCGCGTGTACTGCAGGCACCATCAAGCGGCCTCGAAGCGACTTGGCATTGTCACCTTATCACCTTGACCCAGTGTCACAGTACTTTAGCGCACACTTCACCCCTTGCTGGTACTGAAGCGTGTGCTCAATAAGCCCCCAGTGTTGCTCTCCTGCGGCTGACGCCCCGTACTACCGCTACCACCATGTTCCTCGCGGTGCAGCGAACCGATCGTGTGGCTGCCGCTCCAGTCAGCGTCAGGACGAGCAGCAGTGCAGAGAACGATCCACTTGGACATTGCACACTGTGCGTTCCTGAAGCTCCTGGTGCATTCGCCGCACCCTCACGCCAGCAACGCATCCAACCAGGTCTGTTCGTGCAGGCTTCTCACGTCCCTTACCGCTGCGATACCACCGTCACTACAGCGCAGTGTCGGACTGACAGAAGCTCTTGGTGGGCAGGTCGTCTTTCAAGAGATTGAACTCCTTGGCACCCTCGAACGACCCCGCGATCCGTTGCTGTCGTGTGGAGTTACAACGACTCTCCCATCACACTTGATCAGCAGCCGCAGTACGAGCGACGCACACTTGGCAGCTACGCAATGGGGAGATGACGAGGCCGAGCTCCACGCTGCGCTGATCGACGCAGGAGTGGCTCTCGATATTGTCACGCGCGTGACGAGCCTGCCAGCACAGCCACGATCAGGATATGTCGACCCAGCTTTACCGTCCCGAGCAGGTCAACAGGGTGCCGCAACAAGCTCAGGACAGCCTGATAGTCCGACTCGAGACATCGAAGAAGCCGCTGCCTCAGCTGAGAGCAGCAGTTCGCGCACGCTGCAGCCCAGACAGACACGTTCCAGCTCATCTCGACTCGTGAACATCTCAGAGGTCTCGTCCTCGGTCTTTGACACCTTCATCCGCGAAGAGCTCGTGCGACGGAGACGTTACGACGACGTCCTTAACGAGATCCTCCACCGCAACGTGCTCGTTACAGACGCTACGCTATCGTCGGCAGCACTCGGGCTGCTCCCGGCCATCGCAGCGACAGACCGCGGCAATCTGCTGGAGATCGTTCTGTACACGTTTGGGAACCTTTCGTGCGAGTGCGTTTGCTGCGATGTGGCCGAGATGCGCGCACTGGCTGTGACCACAGCCGAGTGCTTCGTTCCAGTGTTGCGCGACACAATGGGCTCGATGGTCGCGTTCGAAGGCGCAATCGCGCTGCTCCAAATCAGCCTTCGAGACATCGACCCGCATGTGTTCCAGGTCGCTCTCCACTTTGCCCAGAGCTTGTTCCAACAGAGCAGCGCTTACGAGTCTGGCGCCCTCGGACTAGTCGAAGAGGTCACCGCTGGCCGCCTGAACCAAACGCTCCGACTCGTCTTCGATGCGTTGCTGACGAGCCCCCGCTGCTCGTCCATGGCTGCGGTTCATCATCCGAGCGCGCAGTTGTCGAGAGGCACTGGGAAGCGTAGGATCAGCCCCGACGTGCTGAGGTTCATCCGCCTGTTTCTCTCACAGGAGCGAACTCGCCCGAGCGTCTACCGAGCGCTGGTGCCGGAAGAAGACAAAGCAGCGAGCAACCAGACCGGCAGCAACAGAGTGGATGAAATCGGCTGGGCTTTGCACTCGAACCGGCTTCGAGTGATGCGGTGGCTACTGCAGCAACATGAGAGCGGGGGCGTCCAAGTGCCGCGCGAAGTAGTCGACGCGATGCAGCGCTACTGCTCGGCTCGGCTGCTCCTGTCACCAGGCGAGACAGTCACTCACACGCAGACACAGACGTGTGAGCGGCTTGCGACCACGTGTCTGCTGCTTCTAGAACGAGTGCTGGGACAGACGAGTACGAGTAACAGTGTGAAGCGCAGCCCGAAGCCACTGCTCTTGCCTGATATCTACAGCCGCACAAGCGAGAGCGAGCGACCAAGTGGGTCAACAGACACCAGCAAACGAACAACCTGCAGCTCTGTTAGCCGTTCACAAAGGGACTGACTGTGGCTCGTGTGCTCTCTTTCTTCCTCTTTCCCTCTCATAGACGCCGATGCGCACATTCCACTGTTCACTCGCCTCGCACTCTCGCCCGAGCAGTCCGATAAGTACCGGCAGCAGACGCGACGGTACTTCCACACGCGGCCACGGCCGCACGCGTTGTACCAGCACGCGTTCACGGACGCGAGTGTCGTCGGCCACTTGGAGCATTTTCGCAAAGGGAACATTGCGTTCCGTGGCGATGCGATGCATCGAGCCCCGGACTGCGTCCTGTTCCACGAGCAGCTCCAGCGGAACACGCGGCCATTTGTCTTCCGCCTTCACGACGAGAGACTGGAGCGTGTCGCTCCGTCGATGATGTCGTCATCGCTGCCGCCGCTCGAGCAGGCGTTGTCGACGCCGTTTGCCACCTTCCGAGGGACGTTGGAGAGGCGGTAGAGCCCAGTCGCTTGTGTGTTACACGTTGACCGCAGACACAGTGATCACAGCGTGAAGGCGATCGTGGCAGTTGTCACATACTCTCCTGCACCACCTCGTCGGCTCGCTTCTCGTCCTCGATCTTGAACTGGAGCTCGTACATCGATTGGATCGCCGCTGGGAGCTTGCGGAGGTAGCTCTGCAGCACGCTCGCACCCACTTCGTTGTACATGGCAACCGTGAGCTGCTTCGTCGCGTCTCGAATGAGTGGATTTGCGTGCACGTCGCCGTCGGACCGCGCGAGGAACCGCAGCACGCGCTTGGGTGCAATGTCGATGCTCGCACAGCAGTGGAACGCGCGCAGCAGCGCCGCGAAGAGCTTGAGCACCGCGTGGAGGACGTCGTCCGTGATGACGTCCATCGTCTGCTTGCGTTCGAGTCGCTTGAGGATGAAGTGCATGACGAACGACCCGCCTGGCCGCGTCAGCTCGGCGACCTGCGAGCGAGTAGCGACAGTAGCGAGTGAACAGTGAGAGAGATTGAAAGAGAGCGAGTGGAGGCGTCAACGACACTAACGAACCTTGAGAATGGAGAAGGCCGCGTTCGTACGAACCACGGCGTGGCGATCGCCCAGCCGCCCCACCAGCACGCCCAGGATCTCTTCGAGCTGTCAGCAGCAAAGAAACCTGCGCTAGTTAGTTACCTCACCAGCCGTCCATGATGGGCCACACACACCATACGTTCCACCGCACATCCGTACGTCCGTCTTGCTCACTGGTGCTCGCGCGAGACGGTGGGGACGACTGGTGCTCGCCCCCAGCAGCTGATGAAGCAGCGAACAAGCCGCGACAAAGACTTGACTGTGGGCGTCCTGGAGCACTTGCTTCGCTACCCTCCAGCCCTCGTCGCGTCGCGTGTCCTGCGGCGCTTGCTGCTCGTTCGGGCCACGGAGCGGTACGTGCTTGTCGGACCGGAGGAGCCGCGTGAGTCGCCACACGGCGTCTTCTCTCGTCTCCCAGCTCGTGCTCTGCAGACACGCTCGCAAGTCGGGAAGCGCACTGAAGACCGAGTCCGCGTCTTCCTTCCAGCGCGTTGGTGGCAGCGACAGCGCACGCATGAACGCCTGCGAGCCAAGCACACCGAGTTCCTGGACCACGAGCTCGATCTCCTCGAACATCGCAGAGCGGTCGTCGTCGGTTGCGAGCAAGTGATTCGTCGCGTCGAACGTGCGCTGCAGCACGCTGAGCTTGTGGAGCAGGTGGCGGCACTCGAGACGAAGGGTTCGCCACTGCTGCGCCAGCTTAGTATCGCCTGACTGCGCAGCGATGGTGTCGCTCGCTTGGATCCGTTCCCAGATCTCGAGCGGCGTTGTGAACGCGCGAAGCTCAGGGATCCACACTTCGTACACTGCACCACTGGTGCTGAGAACGGCAGTGTCAATGGTGTCGTTCGAGTCGCTGCTAGCGCTTGGATTCATGGCGTTCGCGTGCGAGTTCAGAGGTGTCGTCGTAGTCGTGAACTTGATGCGCGACTCGGCTCGCTCTTCCTGGAGACGAGGTAGAACGCCGTGTACTACGTTACTCTGGTTGAGGTCAACGCTGCGTGTGTGGGGCGAAGGTCTCGCTGCTGCCGGTGCCTCGCACGCAATCACGGAAAGGAGACCGACCTGCTGGAAGATGTTGTGTGTGTTGGTCGTATGACACCGGTGCAGCACGAGCCAGATGAGCGTGACTTTCTCTCGTCTCTCGAGACGCACGATCTTGAGCTCTCGTGCTGAGAAGCCTGTCGCCGCGTTGCTCTGGAGCACGACGTACCCAAGGCGCCGAAACGTCGCGGACTCACGAGTATCACGAGATGGTGCGACGATCGCTGGGCTGCTCGACGTGAAGACTTCGATGCGGGTCGGGATCTTCGTGTGATGAGCCAGAATGTGCAACTGAGTCGAGCAGCGACGAGAGAGCGTGAGAGCCATGCTGGTTAGCTCTGAGTACAGCATCACCACCACGTCACAGCAACAGGAGTGTAGTAGCCAGTAAACAAGGGAGGCGCACGGACCGAGTCGAGCGGTGTCGGGATTCCTCGATTCACTCGGAAGACGAGCTCCTGCGGGTACTCGCAGAACCGCTCGGACTCCCACCCGCCACTGTCACGCATCACCAGCGGCAGGAGACAGCTCTGTTTCGACCCGGTCCGTTTGCTGCCGTCTCCTGTCGCAGCTGTGGCGATAGACGAGCATCTTGTCTGCAGATTCGTCGCGGGACACGACGCGTCTTCGCTCGAGCAGAACACGAGGTCCAAGTGCGCTGGTCCATGCCCTGCGTCGTCGTCACCATCGTTCATCTCGTCCAAGTGTCGGGAGGTAATATTTCTGGTGAGCACTGTACTGGTGTACAGTAGTGGTCCAACTGTACCACTTCCAGAACTAAAACAATATAAATATTGTCACTGTGAAAATACCGTATTGATATTTTCACAGTGACTGTGACGCCAAGTTCGATTGTGGTCCAGTTGGAAGAAGCGAGATGGCGTCGCTCAGTGACGAGGAGCAGCAGCTGATCCAGCACGACCGCGAGGAGAACCCGGGTGCGTGCGTCCTCGCGTGGAGGCCCCGCACACCTTCTCAGGCACCGCTAACGACACACGTCTGTGTCGCCACCAATAGGCTGTTTCTACTCAACAGCTCTGTCGCAGTCGTGCCGCTCAATTAATGGCGACAGCAAGTGCGAGCTCGTGAAGAAGATCTTCCGCCAGTGTCCTGGGCGCTCCAAGGTGCTGTGGCTTGGAACGCGGGTGCATGGTGCGTTAGGCGTTCGCTGACAGGCTTGTTTATGGACACCACACCACAGGAGCTCCTCTCGAACCGCACCGAAGTGACGGAGGACGAGCACGTTGCCGCTGGTGGCACTGAGCTCTCGGCTGGCGACTTTTTCAACCGCGAGCGTCTCGACCCGCGACGAAGGTGCGTCGGACGTACAGTATGGCGCTGGTGGTCGTGTCGTACTTAGTAGTGCCTGCGACTTGTGAAAAGCCGACCGTTGTTGACCGACAGTTGGTTGGTTGTATACTGTATACGCGGCGTGGTGCTACAGTGACGAGTCGGCGTTCGGCGGGTTCTTTGGCGCGCCACAGCGGTAAGTGGGCTATGGAGTGGGCGCCTCGTATGGAAGCAGGCGACTCAGCGTACGTCCTCTTGGTTATGTGTCGTGCGTGCGTGCAGAGAGAGCGAGTTGGAGGCGCAGATGAGTCCGTTCGACTTTCTCCGGCAAGAGATGCTGCGGCCATTCGGTGGTGCGTTCACTGTGTCCTTTCGGTTGGTCGCGATCTGCTTGTGACTTGCTTGCCTCTCTGACAGTTAGTTGTATGTATGGTATAAATGAAGGCTTTTTTGGTGGAGCGTTCGGCGCTGGCGGAGACGACGACACGAGAGGCGACATCTTTGACCAGTTTGAGCGCGAGTTTGAGCGCATGCCGCGGACTCCGCAGCCGCCGTCGCAGCCACGGCGACGGGCGCCACCAGCAAACCCACCACACTACTCGTTCCACCCATCGAACGACAAAGGTACTGACTGGTGTGTGGTGACGACAGTGGTGGCGATGGGATGGACGGACGGACGGTGTTCTTGCAGCCACCCACTGCTATGTTCATGGACACTGACGGAGTCTGGTGTTTGTGTGTGTGTTGATGGCTTCTGATAGACGCAGATGCGACCAAGACACAGGCGCGGGCGAACGAGAAGCGAGACATCTTTGAGGGCTACACGGGCCGTGTCGAGGAGATTTGACAGTCGTCGCACGAAGCTGCGACTAGCAATCTATCAACTCCTGCATGGACATTACGCTCCCGAATCTCGCAGACCGAAGCTGAAAGTCATTGGCGTTTGACCAGTCGTTTGTAGTGGACAGTCTCTCTCACTGAGGTTCTGGTTCGTTGGCTCACTTAGTGAGACTGTCGATTGCAGACGCTCATTCCGGTGTTGCCAACACGAGCGGAGATGATCGCAGCCATGCTGGAATCGACAATGCGAAGTCGGCCTTGAGAGATCAAATAACCTGTTCCGAATAAGGTTAATCTTTGATTGGCTCAAACCAGAAAATCATGTCATTTAACCCTTCGTAGGTTTGCAATTGCACAGGGCTTTCGCCACCAACAATCTGCGACTTGCACAGTCAGCATGACCGAAGCAACGCCAACGACGGTGACGCTAATGAACGCGAAGGAGCGGCGCAAACTGCAGCGCGAGCAAGAGCGCCTCGCTACTGCGGCTGTCGTTCAGCCCGCTGCGCTATCGAAGCCTGTGAAAATGGAGGAAAAGGACACGAACGAGCCACTGAACGCCAAGCAGCGCCGGAAACTCGCGCGCGCGGCCGAGCCACAGGCGCCACCACCGCCGCCAGTGGCTGTGAAAGCAGAAAAGAAGCCCAGTCATGCAGAGCACGCGGTGTCGAAAGCATCCGAAAACGAAAAGCTCAATGCGAAGCAGCGGCGGCTGCAGGCGCGCAAAGCAGCGCGTCCAGCGGCGCCAGCAACAAGCGACGACGGCAGCAAAAAGCGCAAGCGGAAGCCGATCGCAGCTGACACGACGACCGACCCAGCGGCGAAGAAAATGAAGAGCATCCACCTCACGCTGTTTGTGGGGCAGTTGCCATTCAAGACGACCGAGCAGCAAGTGCGCGAGCACTTTCGCGAGGCAGGCGAGATCCAAGTGCGCATGCTCACGGACAAGCGCACCAAGAAGTTTAAAGGCACGGCGTTCATCGAAGTGGCGGATAGTAAGGCGCTTGGAGCTGCGCTTTCGCGTCACCACACGCTGCTTCACGGCCGGCGTATTAACGTCGAGATGACTGCGAGCGGCGGCGGCAATAAATCGGAGCTTCGGCGGACGAAGATCGACCAGCTGCGCAAGAAACAGAGCAACGTGCAGGTCGATAAGACCAAAGCGCTGATCCAGAAGCACATTGATTCGCGCGCGTACAAGCTCACAGCGGACGACGTCGACGAGCGCATGATTGACTTCCTCTCGTGGTTTGACTACGAGACTGCGAAGACTGCGCTTGAGGAGTACAATCGGTGCGTGAGCGACCGCGTGCAGAACCGCAAGGCGTTTTTCATGGGCATCCTCAAGCGCTTCCGCGAGACCGACGGCGTCGAGTAGGTAGGTGTGCATGTGTGCACTTGGGGTTTCTTTTAAGACTGGAAGTGTTGCACCAAGTGACCAACCACCAGTTCAGACAACCAAGTTGCCCATAAGATAGAGCAAATGTATCCATTCGTTCGTTCGGATGCCAATTCCGCATTTTGCTCGAAGAGTGTGTGTCACTCGTGGATCCCGAGCTTCTCGCACAGGAACTGAATCTTGCGCTCCGCATCCTCGCGCTTGCGCGCCTCCTCGTGCAGCGCTGAGCGCATGCTGCGGAGCTCCTCGTCGGTCTTCTCACGGAGCAGCCGCGACTGACTCTCTAGGATCTCCTGCACGTCCTGGAGCCGCACAAGCGAGCGCGTGGATGAGCTCGAAACCAGCGTGTGGGTCGACGACGACGCGCTCGAGCGGACGCTTTCCGCCGTTTTTCTCGCTCCAAAGTCTCCTCGGCTCGCCTGTGACCGCGTGGCGCTCGACGCCGCTTGTAGTCTCGTGCCACTCGCGCTCGCCAAGAGCGTGTGGGTGCCACTGCCGTATAGTACCGACTGCTGGTGGGCCAGCGGCAAGCAACTGCTCTGCCGTGGCGTGATGTCTGGGATGAGCGTGCCGGTCATGCCCATGACCATGCGCTCCTGGCGGCGCTTGACAGTCGCATTGCTCGGCAGCCGATCGCCAACGTTGATTTGCTCCTGCTTGTCCTCCTTGCCAACGTGGTACCGCCAGAGCAGGTCCTGGAGCAGACGTGCAGTCGACGTGAGCGGCGAATGTTGGAGCCTCAACGCACACAGGTACACAGAGCCAGCGCACCTTGTTCCAGGGCGTGTCCGCGTGCGACCCCTTGTAGAACTTCTCCGCCGTCACATTCATCGCTCCTGGACGAGAAGGGCTCGCCATTCCCACTGTGGCCAGTAGTCCAATCGACCACTGTAAGTGTGAGGGTGCTATTCTTAGACGAGAATGTGTGTGTGAACAGCATAGCGCAAAAGGAGCAGCTCTCTATCACTTTGTCGTTACGGTCCGTCTGTTGTGACGATGCCTTCCATCTACGCGTTACCTCCCGCCACGCCCGCCGCCGCTCGCCTTCTGGAGGCGATACGCCTCGTCCTTGCCCTCTTTGCGGAACTTGGCCTTCTTCTCTTCACGGTGCACGGCCTCAAACTGCTTCTCTTCGCGCTCTTTGCGCTTCAAATGCTCAGCATTCCGACGCGACTGGCTCGCTTTCCGCGTCGCTTCGCGGTCGCGCCGCACCGAGTTCACTTGCTGCATGAACGCGTACTTGCGCTTCTCCTCTGGCTCGAGCACCACAGCGCGCGTCGTCAAGTACGGCGCTGTTGTCTTGGTCTTGTCGAGCTTTGGCTTGCTCGCAAACGGCAGGTTCGCTTGGAGTTTCTTCGGCACCTTGAGCGCGCTGAACGTGCGGCCGCGCGAGCGGTCGATTGGTTTGTAGAGCGAGTCCACGTTCACGGGCACCGCGAGCTTCTGTGCCTGCCGTAGCTCGTACGTTGTCTTCATGAGCCCCAAACCGCCGCTGCTTGTCGTCTTCTTGCTGCTCTTTGCAGCGTCCTTTGCGCTCACGAGCAGCGACGTCACGGGGTTGTAGAATGGCTTCGGTGCCACGGGGACCCACGTCCGGCAAAACACAATGTCGCTCTTGAGAATCTTGTCTTCAAACGTCGCTCGGAAGTCCCCTCGCTCGCCCCGCAGCGCCTTCTTGATGCGACCGCGGATGCCGCTCACAGTCCGCACGCTCGCGCCTTCAAACTTAGCGACTTCGAGCTCCGAGTTGAACATCCCGCGCACGAACGCCGTGTTCTTGTGCACTTTGCTCGGCGTCCCCACGAGCTTGAGCTTCTTCACGACACTGAACGCGTGGTCGAGTTCGAGCACAACGCCTGTGCCGCTCACGCGGAAGCCCTGCGTCGCATTGCTCGCGAGCGTCTGGAACGCGAGCACGCCTGTGTTTGGCGGCGCGAGCGGCCCGTAGATTGTCGCGCCACAGTGCATGTGCTCGGGCGTGTACTTGAGGTACCGCTGCCGGTCGTTCGCGTCTTCGATCGAGTAGACGGGGAGGCTCTGGAACCGCCGCCACCCGACGGAGAACACGAGCGGGTCGTTCGACTTGAGGATCTTGCGGTGCCACCGATGCTTCTTGAACCGCATGCGCACGAGTCCGAGGCTCTGCTCGACAGTCGGGAGACCACCGACAATGATCGGGTTATGCGGGTCGTAGAACCGCACAAATTCGGCCGGGACGCCCGAGAGCTCGAGCCGCACGTAGAGGCCGTTGCGGAAGCCTTCGAGCTGCAGCCGCGTCTCCTCGCCTTCGTCCCCAAACTCTTGCGCGTTCCGAAGCGCTTGCTCTTCACGGAGTCGCTTCGCTTCTTGCATCACTTCCGTCATCTCGCCGTCGTCCTCTACGGTCGCGTTGCGGCGCTTCCCGCCCTCTGCGACACCGTCGTCGTCGTCGTCGTCGTCGTCGTCGTCGCCTTTCGCCGCTTTCTTATTCGCCTTCTCGTTGCGAAGTCGCTCGCGAATCTGCTCGTCCGTCTCGTCCTCTTCCATGTCCCCAGCCTCGTCGTCATCGTTGTCACTGCCGTTGTCGTTGTCAGCTGCACCCCCAAACGACTCGCCAGTCTCCAGGTCCTCGAACGAGCCGTCCATTCGGTCGTCGTTCAGCGGGTCGGCGTCGCTCTCTCCGTCGCTGTCGCCACCGTCCCCATCCTCCGTGCGCTTCCACGAGCCCGTGACGAACCGGTTCCGAATGCTCTCGAGGATGTCGGGTAACGCCCAGTCCTGCACGTCGTCCTGTGCGAGCTGCAGCTTGGAGCAGTCCAGTGCGTTCGCAGCCTCGTACGCGTCCGAGCCGCTCGTGCTAGCGCCACCAGCACCGCTCTTGCGCTTGAGCTGGAAGAAGTTGTCGCCGTCCTCGTCGTCGTTATCTGCCGCTGCCTTGCGCATCTGCTCCGAGTCGACGTCGGCTTCACTCAAGTGCAGCTGCGTCTCGCGTGCTCCGTACACGAGCTCCATGAGGTTCACCTCCGCACGCTCGCGCTCCAAGAAGTTCATGGCGGCCCGCGACACCATCGTCTCTTTCCACCGCAGCTGCGACCGCTCTCGGTCGTCCATTGGCTCGTCGTCTTCTTCGTCGGCTTCCTCGTCCTCTGATTCGTCGTCTGAGTCGTCGTCGTCGTCATCATTGTCTGAGTCGTCAGCGCCTGGGAGACGCGACGCACGCGCGTCCACCACTTCTTCCACGTCGTCAAACACAGCGCGACGACGGACACGGCCGCTGCTGTCGCGCACGACCGCCTCCATAGGCTTGCCCACCGTCCGACGATCGCCCTCGCCTTCGCCCTCGTCGTCACTCTCGTCGTCCTCATCGTCCTCGTCTTCGTCCTCGTCGCTCTCGTCACTTTCCTCGTCGCTCGCGACCTCGTCAGCGCGGATCGCCGCCGTGTTCCGGAAGAGGGAGAGGCTCGCGCCGTCGAGCCGCTCGTCCAGTCCAACACCGAGCTGCTGGAGGTTCTGGACCATCTCGACACCTTCGCCGCCCCGCCCAATGCGCACGCTACTGCCGCCACCGTTCTCGTCGTCCCACTCGGCCTTGTCCTGCAGCAGTTGCTCGTTCTCGGGGTTCGTGTAGTTGAGCTGGCTCAAGTTGATGTACATGGCGTCCTTGTCGAACGTGATGTTGCCAACGTCCGACATGGGCGCGTAGAGCAGAATGTCTTTCTGCGTCAAGTGCTTCTTTGCTGCTTTCGTGCTGCCGTCCGCGCTCTTAGACGACGCCGGCATGGCGCACGGGTCCGGCAGCGACGTGACCGAGTCCATAAAGTAGTCGCCTGCGCCTGCGACGTGCATCTTCATGCCTGGCTTGAGGTGCGTACCGCGCAAGTACCCGTATAGCGTGATTGAGCGGTCGACGTTCGGGTTGCGCTGGATCTCGTCGGGGTGCGTCACGTCTTCGAACCGGTCGGCAAGCATGTACGGGTGCGAGTTGCGCCACGTGAGCGGCCGGAACTTCATGCGTTGGATGTACAGCGACAGGTTCTGGATCTCGCCTTTCGGGTACTTGTTCGCGGCGATGCCTGAGAAGTAGAAGAGCTTCGCGCCTTGGTAGATCTCGGTCCAGAAACGGCTTTTCAGGCGCTTCTTGGTCTTGCGCAAGCTCTTATTCTTCTTGAACTTGTCGAGGTGCGTGAGGATGCCCATGACTTTCGGGAAGCCGACGACTTGGAGGATGTTGAGGAACTCGAACGTCTCCATTTCAAAGCCAAAGCTCGCGTCCACGAGCAGGAGCACGAGGTCCGCGATCTTCGCGACGTCAATCATCGCGTTCAGATCGTTTGGGCACTCAAAGAACGTGATCCGCCGGTCTTTGCCAGACACGACCGTGACAGGGCCCTTAATCTCGACCATGTTCTGCCGGGTGTAGCGCTTCACGAGCGACTGTCGCGAGCCAAACAACACAAGCGCCAAGAGTACGTCAGTCACTCAAGCGTTTCATATGCAATGAGTCCTGCACACAGACATAACGCACGTACGCGAATGACAGTGGACTTCCCACTGCCGGGTGGTCCCATGACGACGACCGAGATCGGCGGCGGGAGCTCCTCAGCGCGGTTCGCCTGGGGCACATACTCCTTCCGGTGCGCGCGGTCGAGGTTTCGCTGGATGGTCTTGCGTGCACGCCCGGCCTTCGCGACGCCGAACGCCTTGTGGTTCTTGCGCTGCTCAGCAAGTCCCGGCTGTTCCTTGCGCTGCTTCTCAAAAGCGGCGCGCTTCTGCTTGTTGGCCTTCGCGCCGCTCGTGGACTTGCGGTGGCCCTTGCTCTTGGGACCGACGATGCCCTCCATGGCTGGCTGGAAAGAGCGGCGGGTTCAGCTCACGTGAGAAAGCACACCGAGCGTAGGTGGTCGGAGCTGCTAGTGCGGACGGGGTAAATGCGTGAGTGGCGACGTCGTTTCAATGTCAATTTGGCTGGCGCGGAGCGAGTGAGTGGTGTCGGTGCGCCACTTGGTGGTGTGGGACGCATTGTGGTGTGGTGGGCCACCTAGGATCAGGCAATACAAACAAAACCTCCTCTTTTACTTAGGTTAGTGAGATAGATCTAAAACCCCTAGCGTAACATAAAATCTAAGCACAGCGAACGCTTTACCAACTACCTGATCAGAAGCAAGACACTATCTCACATTGTGGATCAGTGATGCTGGATCACTTCTGCCCCTAATCGCGAGAGAAACCCAACTGCGAAGAACAAACAAACGCACTTGTTCAAGCAAAGCACGCGCCTCCTCCTGCTCTTCTTCTGCTCTCTCTGCGGCCCCTCTTCCTGGTCTCTGCCAAACGCGCAAGCATGCCGGACATGCGCTTCCTCCCGGTCGACTACCGCTCGGAAGTGGCGCGTGAGCTCGTGGACTTTTTCCACTCGTTCTACCGCTTTGGCGCGGCTTCGAACGTCTTTGACCTCGACGACCCGCAGTACGCGCAGTTCCTGCACAACGTGCTCTTCGGCTCGCTCGCAGTCGGTGTCGTCGTCTTCCTCGCGCTCTGCGTCATCGTCGTGCGTCGCTGCTTCCTGCACATTCGCAGCGGTGCGTCCGACGCTGTGTATTGTATCACACAGGACCGACCACTTACTAATTGTATGGGTATGTGACGAACGCGCACGTGCGGAAGCAGCCTACTCGCGCAGGCAGTGGCTCGAGTCGAACGCGACCGAATTCGCGGCTGTGCTGCTCATGACGTTCATTGCTGTGAGTGCACTGAGCGGTCTGCTCGGCGAGGCGCAGGTCGACTACAGTGTCGGAGTTGTCCACCACGCGGTGACGAACGCGAGCGACCGCTTCCATGCCGTGCACACGTTCGCAACTGGCGGTGCGCTTGCCAGCGACGCTGTGCGCACGCGCGCCGACAACTTGATCGTGTCGTTCAACGAGTCGGAGCTGCCGGCTGAGGCATTCAAGCTCTCGGTCGAGGCCTTGCGGTGCGTCTCCCTGTATTAAATCACGCTCTCGTGCATCATTTGTTTTAAACACCTGTTTTAAACACACCTGTCGGTATGATACAGGCTCGTGCACTCGTCGAAGGAGCTGGTAAACGCAACAGACGCGCAGCTGCCGACGTACTATGGCGACATGGTGGCCGAGTGGCGCATGAGCTACTATCTGCTCAAGTCGTCGACAAACGCTGCGATCCTCTCGGTCGCGCTCTCGAGCTTCCTCCTCATCTCGTCGATCGGCTGGTCCATGGTCACGCCGCTCCGGCTCGCGATCCTCGTCCTGCTCAGCGTCGTGCCCGTCTCGCACACGCTCATTGGCGTGTACCTGTCGTCGACGATCATGACGTCGGACTTTTGCGCCGCTCCTGGGAACGCAACAGCGACACTCTTGCACCCGACCGCAGCCGTCACGTACTTCTTGGAGTGCCAGACGAACACGTCGAGTCCGCTCCTAGCGCCGGCTGGAAGCGTGCTGGAAGACGCCACACGCGTCAGTACGCTACAAGAGCAGCTCGAGGTGTACGCAGGCAAGCACCCGGCTGTGGGCGAGCGGATGAAGCGCGAGTTCCTCGACCCAATCGGCTACCAGCTCGCGTCGATCGACGCGTTCCTAGCAGCGTACAACGAGATGCAGGCGTGCAACGCGACTGCGCGGTCGTACCAGCACGCAGTGAGCGCGTTCTGCGAGTACGGGATGCTCGGGTTCTTCTCCATGTGGGTGCACCAGCTCTTGCTGTGCCTGTTCCTCTTTGTCGGCGTCGTCACGTCAGTGCTCGCGTACGAGCGTGTGCACGTGCGTGAGACCCGTACGAACGCGCCATACCAGCTGCTCTCGCGCTACGAGGACGACAACATGGAGCACGTCTACTTGTCGGCGGATTGAGCTGGCCGAAGACGGAGACAGAGCGGATGGATGTGATGATGGGATCGTGAGCGGAGCTTACGAGAGAGACCGAGACGACCCGAGGCGCACTCGGCTCGCTTGCATGTTGGCATTGCATGTTGGCTACTTGCACTCGTACGTGCTCGTAGCTTCTTTCGCTTGGAATCGGGAACGCTGTCTTCAGTATCTGCTGGTATTAGTACAGTCCACTTGAATTACTGAATTACGAATCAACCCATTAAGCAGAAGTGGATACTTTTTGCATGTCAAAATTGCATGATGCTCATTCATCAGATCACAATTAATTGTCAATCGCTAAAGTGGACGGGCGGAAGGTCAATGGCGACAGCGACTGATGACGCGGAGTGGAGCGACATCCACGCGCGATGGACTGGTGCGACGGGCGAGAGAGAGAGAGAGGCAGCGACTCGCTCTATCGGCTAGCTGACGCGGTCGTCTGTGTGTGTCTGTGTGTGGCCAATTCGCAGCGGAGCAGCTGGAGCTCAAGGAACGACTGCAGCAAGTCGACAGCGTGCGCTGGCTCCTGCACACCACCAATGCGGACGCTACCGACAGCAACAAGAAGCCAATAATTGACGTGTTGTCGAGTACGGAAACGCGTCACGTCCGACGCCTCGCGGGCGTGGACATCAGCTTTCTCAAGGGCTCGAACGAGCACGCGTGCGCGTCCCTCGTCGTGCTCGACTTCCCGTCACTGCGCGTCCTGTACGAAGCGTTCACGTACGTGTGTCTGCCGGCGCCGTACATTGCGGGCTTCCTGGCGTTCCGCGAAGTGCCGGCGCTCACAAAGCTGTACGAGGACCTGCTCACCCGCTGCCCTGGTAGGTTCTGTTGTGCTAATGTGGTCGCGAGTCTCTTCTTGGAGTGCGACCTGATAAGTGCTCGTTGTCTCGCCTCTCCCCGTCTGGACGACAGCGCTTGTGCCGGACATTACGCTCGTCGACGGCAATGGTGTGCTGCATCCACGGGGCTTTGGGCTCGCATCGCACTTTGGCGTGCTCCTCGGCATCCCCACGATCGGCGTTGGCAAGACGTTTCTCCACGTCGATGGGCTCACAAAGAGCGACGTGAAGGCGCGCATGCTCGAAGCACAGCGAGATGGTAAGCAGGTCGCGACGCTCGAGGGGGCGTCGGGGCGCGTGTGGGGCGCGGCGCTCTGTAGCGCTAACGGCGTGCAGAACCCTGTGTTCGTGTCGGTCGGACACTTGTTGTCGCTCGCCACGAGCCTCGCTGTCGTCGACGCATGCTCGCAGTTTCGCGTCCCCGAGCCGATCCGACAAGCTGATCTCCGCTCCCGCCGCGTCGTCAAGGAGTGGGAGACGCGCGGCTGCGTCGACACAACGCTGGACTCGTACTCTGTCGCAGTACTCAAGCGTGACGGCACCAACGGTGAGCTTGTCAAGCGACAGTGACGGAAGAGAAGAGACAGTCGATCGCGAGACTGCTGTAAAGTGTAGTTGAGATTGCGTCACACCCACTTACGCTAGAGTAGCACACACCACCGCTCAAAGAAGCGCCGGTGCTCGTCGTGCGTCCCGTGCGTGTTCATGCGGAAGATGTCGCTCGTGTGCTTAGTGCCAGTCGGCCGTCCACCGAGCTTTCGAGGCGACGGGAGCAGCCGCAGCAGCTGGCGAATGTCGTGGTCCGACATGTACGCATCGAGGAGCCAGAGGCGGGACTGAACGTGCGGAGGCGGCGATGAGCCGTCTGGAGGCGCCGCGTGCGCTACTGCCACTGGTGCAGTGGGCGGGAGAGTGACGTGGCCAAAGTTGAGCACGCCGACGAGGAAGCTGAGCGCTGCACTGGAGAACGCCGGGCCACCGCTCTCCACGAACACTGCGTCAGACACTGTCGAGCCAGTTACATGTGTGTGAGAGAGAGAGAGAGAGCGACAGAGCGAGAGCCAACCGGCACACCGACTCCAGGGTGGGTCATCCGTTAGCCAGCAAGGAACTGTACGTACGCTGCCAGCCGACGACTGTGGAGCTCTCGAGGTTCCAGTGGAGCACTTGGGCGAGCCCAGCCAGGAACGGGTGCGCCCCGACATTCGAGCGGTGCGTCGTGACGAACGCCTCGGCGTCTTTCTCCATGCGCGCTTGGTTGCTGCTCGAGCGCACGTAATCGGCCTCCTGCGCGCGCAGCACGAGCCGGTCGCGGCCGTCGCGTGCGTCCATTTGGAGCTCATACGCGGTGCTCTGGACCTCGCGCACGCGGGCGTCAAAGTCCTGGTACTGCAGACGACACAAAGATAAAGAGAGAGACAAGTGCATGAGACGCCACACCCTCACATCTACCGTAGGCTCTAACTCAGGAGCCGCACCTGCGAGGCGGAGCGGAAGACGTGGTACTCGCTGCGTACGTGGTTCTTCACCCGCTCAAGCTCCTCGAAGCTGTCGGACTCACGCCACGCACGTCTGAGCCATCGATCTGTCTATGCAACCGACCAGCACACTCAATCAACCGACTCACTTGGCTGCGAACGCCTGGGCGTGTTCGCTCTGCGCACACTTGCGCAGTCCAAGGAACGCGACGAGCCGCGCGAACTCGGCGTCCTCTTCCTCGTCCGCGGCATCAATTCTACAGGCGCACAGCTACGTCAGGGTCCGCTGGAGTCAAGCCAAACGCCCTGAGAGTATAGAATAACCCACGACAACGAAGAGAGCGGACGCGTACACGAGCTCGTCGAGTTTGCAGGCTTCAAAGTGGTCGAGCACCCGCTTCGCGCGCGCGTCCTGGTGGAAATAGTATCGCTGGCAGAGGTCGCGCCAGGCGTCAGTGCGCGCCAAGCGGTCGGACGTGCACGCACACGCTGGTGCTGCTACACGGCGCGGGACGAGCTCAGCGTGAGGAAGAAGCACAGCAGCCAAGGCACTGGTTGGCTGATCCCCACGAACGCACCAGCTTGCATGTCAAATGTGCGTGAAAAATGGTGAAATAACCGCTTGCGGTCCCTTGTTTATATCATCTTCAATTTCATGGAGGGATGTGTGTAGCCATCTCTCTTCCACAGATAGTCGCAACCCGTCGCAACCGACTGAACAGCGCCAACAACCACACCAACGAGATGCCCAACGTGCTGGACGCGGTCCGGTCTCCGCGCGAGCACTCCCCAGCCCGTGCGCATGTCGAGGCCGAGCCGTCGACCCGCAACTGGCACGTGCACCGGCTGTACCTGCGTGGAGAGTTCAAGGAGTGTCTGCGCGTGATCGAGGACGTGCTGCGGGCTCACCAAGGGCTGAGCGAGTACCCACTGTACATCAAGGCGCTGATTCTGCGCCACTCGGGGCGCATCCAAGAGAGCTTGCAGCTCTTCCAAGCAGCTACGTGCCTCAACCCGGACAACAAAGAGAACCTCAAGCAGGTCGGCCGGTCGCTCTACCTTCTCGGTAAGCACACGGCAGCGATCGAGGTGTACGAAGAGATCTTGACGATGGGCCGTGTGGACGACTGGGAGATCTACCACAGCATTGGGCTCTGCCATATGTACTTGAAAGAGTACATCAAAGCGGCCGACAACTTCCAGCACGCGAACGCAATCAACCGCCACGACGCGACGTTCCTGCAGCTCGGCAGAGTGCACACGCTGCAAGAGAACTTCAAAGCCGCGATCAGCGTGTACCTCGAGGCGCTCGAGTTCTCGCCCGAGAACCCTGAGGTCCTCACGACGCTCGGGCTGCTCTACTTGCGTATCGGCGAGAACTTTCGCGCGTTCGACTACCTCGGGAACTCGCTCACGCACGACCCGCGGAACCCAAAGTCGATCCTTGCTGCCGGCTCGATCATCCAGGACCACGGCGACATGGACGTCGCGCTCGTCAAGTACCGCGTCGCTGCTGTGCAGACGCCGAACTCGGCCCAGCTCTGGAACAACATTGGCATGTGCTTCTTTGGCAAGCAGCGCTTCGTCGCGTCGGTCGCGTGCCTCAAGCGGGCGCTCTACCTCGACCCGTTCGAGTGGATCACGTCGTACAACCTCGGGCTCGTGCACCTCAACACGGGGCAGTACGCGTCTGCGTTCCACTTCTTTAGCGCCGCGATCAACCTCAAACCGGACTTCCCGAGCTCGTACATGTACCTCGCGATCACGCTCGGGCGGCTCGACGACTTTGAGAACGCCTGCAGTGCGTTCGACAAGGCGATCGAGATGGAGCGGTACTGCACCTGCTGCTGCTGGTGGTGTGGCTGTAGTGTCCTCTTGTGTCTGCTGATGTCATGTACGGTATGTGCTCGGTGTGTGTGCGTCCGCAACGACCCGAACCGAACCGAACGCTTCATTCAGCGACCACCTCTTCCACCTCAACTACGCCATCACACTCTACAACAACGACGAGATGGAGCGCGCCAAAGTGCAGTTCGACCGCTTCGAGGAGATGTTTGAGACGCTCGACGACGAAGCCAAGGGCGCCGACCAAGACGTGCTCGAGCAGCGCCAGTCGCTGCTCAACGTCCTCATCGACTGACTTGAACTCGCACTTGCGATCCGAACAACGGCATCGCCACCACACTTGTGCACCGAAGTCGTTTGAAGTACTGGTACCAAAGTATCGATATACTAGTATTACTACCGGTATTACTGGCATCAACAGGTACTTTGAATCACTGACAGTTGCTGCATGGGGAGCATGGAGCTTGAGCCAGTAGCGCACAGTGCTCACAGCGGTCCGGCATCGCCGACGAGAATGAGCGCTCAGAGCATGAAGCCCAACGTGCGCACGCAGCTCGCATTGCTGCGGCCGACAGGCGAGGTGGCCCCCAACGGGCTGGCGTCTTGGTACGACGACGCGTTCCCACCGGCATGCGCGCCACACTTGACGCCTGACGAGTTCGCACGCGCCATGACGAAGATCAACGAGGCGCTGACCGACCACTGGCCGTGCGTGCCGTGCTCCGCCTTTGGGCTCGGCTGCTGCGTGTGCACGCTCGGACTGTCGCTCTACTGTGCGTCCACGCAAGTGGCAGAGGCGGAGGCGCGCGCTCAGCTGCAGATCCGCCGCGTCAACGCCCAGCGCAACCTGCGCGCCAAAGGCGTCGAATTCCGTCTTGTGCGCGTCTGGTACACGCGCCGCTCGTACGTAGAGATCACGCTCGGGCCGCCGGCTGCTGTCAGTGACGACGATCGTAGTGGAGACGTAGTAGCAGAGGGAGAGCGCGGGGACGTGGCGGCGGCGCCAGAGACGCAGAGCATGCACGATCGGCTCGTGTGAGCACTGGACGTGTGGGTGAGCGCAAGAAAGAGAGAGAGAGAGAGAGTGGATGTGCGTGTGAAGTAGCTGCAGCTGGTGGCTGGAGGACGGAAGCCAGTCGAGGGAGGAGCTCGGCGCGCGAGTGCCCAGTGAAGCCTCAACGTGCGCGCTCTTTGAACCGAGAGAGCTAACGGATGGGACTGGCTTCCTGGCGCTTCATCGGCGGAAATCGCACAGCCGTGCTTGACGAGGCTGACGAGGAGGTGCGATCACTCGGAGCTCGAGCAGTCGTGGCAAGCGTCGCGTGCGTCAGTGAGGTGGTGGTGGTCCTGCTGGTGCTTCAGCGTGGGCGCCATCGCCAGTGGTGCCTTCAGGAGGCCGACGGAGAGGAGGGAGCTGATATCACACAGCCCATTCGGTCGCGGTAACAAGCAGAAGCGGTTGTGATCACGACGTCGGGGGGGGTGACTGGACGACCCCGAGCACGAGTACAGGCTCCGACCAACACTGCAGTCGACCATCAGCTCCCTATCTACTGTATATGTCGATGTCTGTTTGCGTGACTCCCCCACCTCAGCTCATTCTCACGTCATTCTGCGTGTCGTCAGGAAGGTCGGTCCTCACGTCGCCCTCTTTCTCGTTCACTGGCGTTGTGTCCAGATCCGGATCTGGTGCTGGAATCCTCTCGTCGTCAACTCGACCATCTCGTCGGAAGAGCACTCCGATCGAACTCGCACTGGTGCTTCCGACCGCAGCAACTGGAGCTGGCGGTGGCGCCACCCAAGTCGGAGCGAGTGGCGGCAAATCGGTGGTTGGGCCACTGTCGTCTCGTTCCGCGCGCTTCTGCCAGATCGCCTGCACTGTCTTGCCGTTCGTGAACTCGAGCATGCACGGGAGCCGCGCAAAGTGCGCTTCCAGGAGCTTTGGCACGGAGGCTTCAAGCGGCTAGTGGAGGGGAGCAACGCGCAAGCAAAGGCGACAGTGTCCACATAAGCAAGCGAACGTAGGACCCAATAACCCGAGTGTCGAGGCCTCCACTCGCTCCCAATCAACCAATCACACCGCAACAAGAGCCCGCACCAGGTCGTTGTACTTTTGGATCGCGATCATGCCGAGCGCGTCCAGGAAGCGCGTGTAGTTGATGCGGCGCTCGCCTTTCTTCTTGGCTTTGATGAAGATCAGATCCACGTCCGTGCTCGCAAACGACGCGTCCAGCAGCCCAGGACTGTCTCGACAGAGCTTGGAGAAGTTGGCGTTGTCTGCGTCGGCGGTGGTACAAACAATAGCAGACATAGGTAGGTAGTCGAGCTGAGCGCACTTTGTTCTCGCCCAGAACAAGCCTCACAGCCGCGTGAGACCAGTGAGAACGAACCTAATGTCCTCTCGCCCACGCCCTTGGCGCCCGTGCGGCCGAAGCGGCAGTAGTAGTGAAACACGGCTTTGAGGAGCGTGTGCGGGTCGTTCGGGTCGCCCCGCAGCTTCATCGGGCTCGGCTCGGCGCTCACCTGTGGCGTGATCACCTGGCAAGTACACATCCGTCAATCAGCACGTGCAGTGCGAGCCACGGACGCAAGAGACACGCTATCGCCTCACCGCCACGGACACTGCTTCCGGAGTCACTGTGACGCTCGTTCGAGGCGACCTGTACATCACCAACCGCACCAAAGAAGCTCAGACTTTGGCTAGACGATCGAGAAAGTAGAGACGAAGTGCTGGACCCGATGACGACACGTACGAACTGCGTTTTGTGCGCGGGTCCACGTCGTACTTGAGGTTCGTGCGCATGGTGTTCGAGAGATCGTGTACGACGCTCTCAGTGAGGTCGTGGCACGCGAGCTCGAAGCGCTTTCGGTATGTTCCAGTGTAGAACCGCTTGTCGTGGAGCCGCGTGAACACATCTGGAGGGCCACCGCCGCCAGTTGAGGCGGCTTCAGTTCCTGCTCGGCCCGCGACTGCTGCTGCCGTCACCACAGACGACAGGTCTCCGCTCATTCTCAGGCTGTCGCGAGATCGGGACTGAGGGTCGCACCGGAAGAGCAGAGTCAGAGTCAGAGCCGTCGAACGAGGAGACGACGAGATGGAGACGAACTGGATCTGCCGTCGCCCTTCGCGATGCCGCGATGGGTGTCGGAAGGTGAAGGAAGGAGCGCTGATGGCTCAGAGATTCTCTGATAGAGAAGACAGAACTAACGAGGACGAGCGTGGGCGCAGCAGTGGTGAAGGAGGACGGGCATTGACAAGATCACGGCAGGAATAGATGGCTATGCACTGGTTAGAAGGTCTGAGTATGAATCCGCAACTGATCAAGACCAGATCATTTTGGTGGTTAATTTTGGCCAAAAACCACACACACAAAATCGATGCCATCACAGGTGTTGTGGGCCAAATGAACCGACATCGGAGCTCGACATACACTGTTCAAGTATCTACATCTCTTCTCTCAATGATCCGATCAAACGCAGAAATGATAAAGCTCCGCTGGTTGCTTTCATTTTGTTAACGAGTACACATGACTGTCCTCTCTACATACTGCGCGCTGTCATTTCCTCCGACAGTCGACTCTCACATTTGGAGTGTGAGACGAGAGGCAATCAAAGACAGCTCGTCCGCGGGCGTGCACTGAACCACTCGCGTGCTTTCACTACATTCCGCTCGCTTACAGGAACGAAGCGGCAACGGCAAGCACGACGGCGCCTGACGCCACAGCCACGGTCGCTGGCGCCGTGGCGTTCGGTGCCGAGCCGTTGCCTGCGCTGCCCGCGCTCACCGTCGCGGCCGGCGATGCCGTTGTCCCATCCGGTGCACGAGTGACGATCGTGTTGCCATCGTCAGCGCCTGAGCCGCCGGCTGGGGCAAAGCCAAGGCTGTCGTAGCCCTGGTAAAACTTGTCCAGGAGGTCGCTTTTGAGCTTGATAGGTGGGTTCAGCACCGTGACCGGGCAGTCTCCAAGGCCGAGCTTCGTAACCGCCCCAAGCACTCCCAGCACTCCGCAACCGGGTAGACCTTGGCAATCACGTCCGCGGTCGGCGTCGTCGCAGTCAGGAAGCTGAATCCCGACTTCTCCGTACACGCAAGCGCGTCGGGAGTGCGCACGACCGGCACAATCTGGGGGAGGTCACAGTCCTGGGCGCTGACCGAGGCAACGGCAACGGCGGCGGCGACGATGACAGCGAAGCACTTCATCTTGGTTGAAGGAGGGATGGAGGGGAAGGAGTTGGGAAGGTCGATGTGAGCGCTTGGAGTCCGATTCGGAAAAAGCGATAGCTTGGTCTTGCCAGCCTTGTGAGCTTACCGAGAGAGACTGAGGATCGAGAAGGGTCTGTATGGGTGTGTATGGCCGGCCTGGCGCCTATGAATTTGTGTCAACCATCAAAGAAAGACTGACGACTTGAGCACGGTCTACATGCAGGGAAGATCGCATCGCCACGTTGTGCAAGTGGACAACGCCAGCGATATTCATCCATATAAATCGACAGAGCCCCATCTGAAGAGAAAAACCCTCCAAAATGAAGAAGCCATTGGGAATGATGATCATTTGTGTCTTTTTCTACACCCAGATCCTGAACCAACCCGCTGCGCTTCCGCGCGGACTTGGGGCAACGTCCGTCCTAAACCGTTCGAGAGAGGGCATGTCTTCGCACCTCATGGCTTATTCACAAGGAGTGCACTTGGCGCACTCCTTGTGAATGCGTTGCGCAAGAATTAATTTTTGGCTCACAAAGTAATAGGAGAAGAATAATTGTAGCGCCCCATACAAATTTTAAGATAGATGACACCTTGTCTCTATTTTTCGAGTTGCTTCTTCATTTTCAGACGTTTCGTCTTTATTCTTGTATTTTAATTATATAAATCTCAAGTCAACCAGCGAGATTCGACATGGAACTTTCAAGGTTTTCATACTTCGGGCCACGAATCATGGCTGATGTTTCACCACACCTCGCTGGCGCTGAAGTTCCTTCTGAGCGAAAATGGCTCGTTCAGCAGCGCGCTGAAGCGAGAAGTTCTCTACGCGAGCAAAGGCTCGAGGTTGTACACAAGCAAAGTCGATTGGCATCCGTTCCATGCCACCGCCAACCCCAAGTCCAGGTCGAGGTCGCATCAACGAGCACTTCTTTTCCAGAACAACAACCACTGGTCCTTGACCTCTTGATCATCGACTCGACTCGATATCAGCTAGACGACACCAGTTGACACTCGACGTCGGACCGGCTCGATGACAATACAAGTGCCACGGACAAGCGAGCAAGCATGAAAGGCATGGAGACCAAATTGTGGGCTGCATCAGCGAAACCAGAGGAGCTCCGCGTCAACGGTCCAGCCAGCCAACGAAGCCGCCCCCTTCCTCTTTTGCGAGCTGACTTCCAGTGTTGGCTGCTGATGTGCCCGTGCCACCTCGGGTTAAAGTCCGTTGTCGACGCGCATGGATCAAGCTGGCGCAAAGCCAATCAAGACGATAACGACGAGTACGTCGTTGAGTAAGCCGCCAAAGAGAATTCGTCGACGCCGTACTTCGACACACACAACACCAACACGCGTGACACCAGGACGATCACTGGGCTGTCGCAATTGCACAGCCATCACGCGAAGAGAACTCTTCTCGCGCGCTAAGAACCCAACGAATGTGGGCGCCGCTCAAGACGCGGTTGCCGTTGCTGGCGCTCGAGGAGTGGAGTTGGCGGGAGTACTGGAGACGGGAAAATGTCAAAACGTGTAGGGTTACCAAAAAATATATCAGTATGTGTATGCTTAGCGCGAGGGTCATATATACCGGGTGATACCGAACCTGCAATTCTCAACTTTCATACCCCTACACTTTCTGTCAAATTCCCGATACAGCAACACTTTCTGGCGACAATTGGCAAAAGAAGCCTTTCAAAGGCAACTGACAATCACCGACCAACATCACAATTGCAAAAGAGGAGAGCAGCCAAATGTCGGCGTTTTTGCTGTAGCAGAGCGACGTTGTCTGCTCGGCTCCGTCGTGGTCGGGGCGATACTCTCGTTGCTGCTCTCCTTCCACCAAAACAAATAGCCATTTATTGGTTTGCTTGTTTTGGTGGAAGTCTATTGTTAGGTTATACCACCATTTGCATTTTTGGAACACCACTGCCACCTCGACTCCATTTCCACCCAATCACTCCATCATGGCTGCCGTCGCTGCTGGCTCCTCCAGTACCCCACCATCACCGCCGCCTGTGCAGCGCGTGTTCGCACCGACCACCAAGTACCCCGACGATTTCCTGCTGCGCGTGCCAAAGGCGGACCTGCACTGCCACCTCGACGGCAGCGTGCGGCCGCAAACGCTCATCGAACTCGCACAGGCGCAAAACGTACCGCTACCGACGTACGACTGCGACGAACTCACAGCACTCGTGTTCAAAGACACGTACGCGAATCTCGACGAGTACCTCGCGTGTTTTACGTACGTCTTGGCTGTGCTACACACGCAAGCAGCGCTCGAGCGCGTGGCGTACGAGCTCGCACTCGACCAGTTCGCAGTCGGCGTGCGGTACTTTGAGCCGCGGTTCGCCCCGCAGCTCCACGCTGTGCCAGGCGAGCTCTCGATCGAAGACGTGCTGCGCAGTGTCAACCGCGGCCTCGCCCGTGCCACAGACGAGTATAACGCACAGGACGCAGACGTTGCGAGCGGCGCAGCCCCACCCTTTGCGTACAGCATCATTGTGTGCGCTATGCGGTACTTCACAGCTGCGTCGTCGCCGTACTACCGGCACTTTTGCGAGCTGCACGCAAGCGAAGAAGACGTGCACCGACTGTACGGACGCGCATCTCTCGAGCTCATCACACAGGCGTACGCAGTGAAGCAAACGTACGGCGTCCCGGTCGTAGCACTCGATATTGCGGGCCCGGAGCGTGGGTTCCCTGCCCACGACCACAGAGACGCGTTCGCGTTCGCCCGCCGACAGCTCTTGCACACAACTGTGCACGCAGGTGAAGCCGACGGGCCCGAGAGTATCTTTGACGCTGTGACCGAGCTGCACGCGGAGCGCATTGGCCACGGCGTCCACCTCTTTGACCACGACGCGACCGAGAAGCCAGGATTGTCGTTAGAAGAGGTCGGGAAGAGGGTCGCGTACTGTCACGCGCTCGTGCAGTTTCTCGGCCACACGCGCACGTGCGTTGAAGTGTGTCTCTCGAGCAACCTCCAGACATTGCCGGCGTTGCACCGAGACGCAGCGGCGCACCCGCTCCAGCGCATGCTCGCGAGTCAGCTCGCAGTAACTCTCTGTACCGACAACTGCACGGTGTCGCACACGACCATGTTGCACGAAGTGCGGCTCGCGTGCGACGTGCTGCAGCTGACACCACGTGCGCTCCGCCGGCTCCTCATCACTGGCTTCAAGCGGTCGTTCATGGCAGGCGACTACGTCGCCAAGCGCGCGTACACGGACCACGCGGTCGCGTACTTTAACCAGCTGCTTGTCGAGTTTGGGATCGAGGGCGAGGACGAGGACGCGTAAGTAGCGAGTGACGCGTACTCGCAACGCTGTCAAGGAGCTTGTCGTCTCTCTGTTCATACAGAAGAGGAACCCATCTGTCCCTTCCTTCCTTCCTATCTCCCTTACGCTCTCCTCTCGCTGCTCACATCACTCTACCGCTTCGACCGCGCTTGCTTCTCCTTTCGTCGGCCGACTGCCGCCGCGGTCTTCTCCTGGATCTCAGCGATCGAACACGGCCGCACGACGTCGTCCAGCTCATCGTTGTCCGAGTCGTTGAAATCGTCGGCTGTCGGTGGCGTCGGCCGCACGTGCAGACTGCCGCTGCTGAACGGCGTCGCGTGTGTCGACGACACACTCGCACCCCCGGCTCCTTTCTTCACTGTCTTGAGCAGATGACCATTCCCACCACCACTGCTGCTGCCAGTGTCCGCTGCGACCTCGGACGCGTGCTTGAGCGGACTCATTGGTGCGTTTGTAGCAATGTTGTGGATGTCGACGAGCTCACCGATGCGCTGCTCAATGAGCCCAAGGAGCTTGACGACCGTCACGTCGGACGCTCCGTGCGACGCGAGCTGCTGGGCAAACGCGTCGTCGTCGTCGCTCGGGCCGAGCTTGTGGAAGATACCCGTTGCGCCGGTCGTCATGGTCTCCATCGCGTCGGCCGACTCGCGGTGGTGCTGCTCAAAGAACGCGACCTTTTGCTTCGACTTGTCGATCTGGTCCTCCAAGTGCGTCTTGAGCTCCTGTCGGTACGCGTCGCTGTGGTTGTTGTTGTGGCCGCCCGAGCCTGTGCACTGCGCAATGCGCGCCTCGACGTCGTTGTTCTCGATCTCGAGCGCTTCCATCTCAGTGTTGAGCTGGTTGATCATGTTGAAGAGCGAGAAGTTCTTCTCTTCCGCCGACAAGAGCGCAGTCGCGAGCGCCTCGGCGTCGTGCACGCCCGTCTTCTTCTTGATCTTCGTGAGTCCGTCCTCGACTGCTTTGAGGCGCTCGCTTTGGCGCCGCAAGTCGCTCTCTTTCTCGTTCACGAGCCAGACGTTCTTGAGCGTCTCGTCCCGGAGCTTCACGTCTGGGGTCGAGAGGAGCTTGAAGCGATTGCTATTGGCGCTGCCGCCATAGCGTCCGGTCGAACCGTTCGCGGACGGCCCTGTCGCTCCCAGCCGCCCGACGACGTTGCTCGGACTCTTAGGCGTGCGCAGGCGCGGGATGTCGCGGATGTTTGCCCGGTCCTGTTCGAGCTGCACCTTCTTCTCGACCCAGCCGTGCTCGAACACGTCGTCGTCGTCTGCGAGCTGGGCCCGGATCGCGTCGGCTTGCCGGTTCGCACGGTCGCGTGCATCACAGGCGCTCTGCGCGGCACTCGTGACTTTCACGACTTCGCTCTGCTTTGCGTGCGTCTCGCGCTCGAGCTTCTCGTGCACTTGCTGCTGCTGGACCTTCTCGCGCCGGAGCGACTGGATCTCGTCGCGGAGCTTCTTGTTCGCATTGCGCTGTATAACCCAGACAATGTGAATGTGAGTGAACGCGATGAGAGAACCTATAGAACACAACCTAGAGGGCAGGCGCGCACACACTGTATCGATCTGCTCGCATCACGGAAGCGTGGGACGGGAACGCACCACTTCGTTGTAGCGCGTGAGCACTTTGTCAAGGCGGTTCTCGAGTGTATGGATCGACTTGACCTCGCTCGTAGCGGCGCATAGCTGGGCATTTGTCGTGTTGCACAGCCGCTTCTTTGTCTCAAAGTGGAGGTCACGCAGTCGAGCGAGGCACACGTCGAGCTCGTGGCTGCGGCGCCTCTCGAGGTCGAGGCGCTTCGCATACGCGTCGCCTTGCTGCAATAGCGTCCCGACGCGTTCGCGGAACATGGGACTCTCGAGTTTCGACGGACTCAGTGGGATGGAGTTCACATCCGGTGGGAACACGCGCGGCGTGCGGCTGCCTGTGCTCGGCAAGTGGTACCGGTTGTAGTTGCTGCTGCTGGGGTCGCCACTGCGAGGACTGAACATTGTCGAGGTCGCCCCATTGCCGCTGCTACCACCGCTGCCATTTGTACTTGAGTTTCCATTGCTCATCATACTCCACGTCGTCCGTCGGAGCGATTGAGCGTACGAAGAACGAGGTCAAGGAGGATGCTGGTGCGTGTGCAAAAGGCAAACGCCTTGTAAAGATCTCCTATTTTCATAGTGTCGGAAGGTTGATGGCGAAACGGTTCACAGTGTATTCGAAGAATGGACTGGAACAGTACCTACAACTTCAGAATTCACTGTTACTCTGTAGGTGTACCAGACATGGTGTACTTATTGAAACTGGACGTCTCCGCGAGCTTAGAAGCTTAGCAGCCAGGACGAACCGGGTTTGTAGGAGCCGCTGTGGTCGGCGCAGGCGCCTGCGAGATCGGACTCGTGGTAGCTGGCGTCTGGGTGGCCGGACCCGCAGTCGATGGCGCCTGGGACGTCGGAGCCGTGGAGGTCGGAGTCGTGGTCGGTGCTGACGTTGGCGCAGGCGTCGGTGGGACAGTCGGTGCCTTCGTGGTCGGCGCTGGTGTCGGCGCTGGTGTCGGCGCTGGCGTCGCCTTGCACACGAGGCTCTGACCTGAACACACCTGGTCCTCCGTTGAGCACGCGTCCAAGTCCTTCACACACAGCATCCAGCAGTTCGTCGCACGCTTCGGGTACACGGCACACGCACAGCTCGCCGCGCAGATTTCTGCGTCGCCGCTGTGGTTGCGGTTGCACACGACAGCGCACGGCTCCGACGGCGTCGCACTGGGCTTGGTCGTGCACTCGTTGAACGTGCACTCTGGCGTCGCTGACGCTACCAGCTTCCGGCCCGGCGCGCAGCCGATCGTGAGCCTGTCGACCGCGTCGTTCTGCTGGAGGAAGCGCGAAGTCGCGTTCGCGTGCTGCTCGAACGTCATGTGCGACAGCATGCGCTGGTACGCTGGCAGCAGCGTCATCTTGCCAAACCACGCGCGCAAGAGCCGCTCGTCGGTCGCGAGCGGCTCGGTCGTCGCTGGCATCTGCATCCCGTGCGTCACGGCCGGCAGCTTCTCGGACGTGCGCACCCACTTGTTGAAACCAGTGCCGATCATCACAGTCACTTCGTCGGGCTTGAGCACTGGGCGAACGCGCTCGTGGGCCTGCGTCTCGATCACGAGTCCCGAGTCCGCGCCAGACGCGCTGTCTGCGGTCGTCGCGACTGGCTCGAGACTCTTGTCGCCCGTCACTTTGTAGAACGCTGGGGTTGGGAACACGATGAACATCCCGTCGTCTTCGTGTAGCGGCAGCGACAAGTCGTCGTCCTGCGCTGTGAGCTGACGCTGGGCCGCGTTCTCCGTCGATGCCGTCTCGTATGCGTGGAAGTGGTCGAGGCGCACGGCCTCAGTAAAGAGCTTGCGCGCCGACACGACTTTCGCGTCGCCGTCCTGCGCCGCGAAGCCCGTCGCATCGAGCGCGTCCGCGAGCGACGCCACAGCGCGCTCGAGGATGGAAGTGAAGTCGCCGTAGACTTGTGCGTAGCCTGGACACGTCGCGTCCGTCGTGCGTGCGGTCTGGTCCGTGTCGAGGTCTTGGCCGGACGCCGTGCTGATTGTGTAGCGCTTCACGCCGCCCTCGAGTGTCTTGTGCAACAGGAACTGGGCGTTCGCATCCTTTGCGGCCACTGCACACGCAGCCGCTTTGGCTAGGTACGCTTCACGCGTGGTGGCGTACGCTGGGATGTTGCGCAGACTGAGGATCCCGTCCTTCTTGAGCGCGTCGAGCACGAGCGAAGGGGTTCCGCTCGTTGAGAGTGCCGTGTAGTCGAACGACGGTACGTCGAACGCTGGTGCCTGTGTCGCTTGGACAGACAGCGGTGCGGCGACGAGAGCGGCAAGCGCGAGACTAAGCACGATCTTGGAGACCTGGAGCATACTTGAGCGTGCACTTGGGACTGGAGACGAGGGAGGAGAGAGGGTGAGCGGACTGGAGTTCGAGGCGGCAGGTTTGAGAATGAAGCGAACTCGTGGCTCTTGATCTCTTGGTTGAACGAACAAGTTCGATCCGATGTCGTATGGACGCACGGCACTCAGCCGATTCGACGGGAAGATTCTTTGCTTGCATTGTTGGTCTGTCGTATCCAGGCAAACCAGTCGACGACGAGCAGAGGCATTCAAACACCAAGTCGCTTGCCAACAGGTGACACGACATGTGGGTGTCGGTGCACACGCCAGCCCGCGATTGTTGACTGTCGCCGTATCAGCTTTTCTCGAAGACGAAGAAGTCCTCCGCGAAGACTCGACCTCAACGAGGAGGTTCGGCTTTTCAAAGGCAAGCTATCGCCGTCTTCGCCAAGACCTCGACCTCGACTCGCGCCGACCTGTTCGACGCGAAGTGTCGACTGTTCAGGCGTCAGTCTTGCGATCTTCGAAGCAAGCGCTCTTGGCATGCGAGGACAGCAATTATTGTGATCACCAAGAATTTTGTCCGATGGAAAATGCGCTTTAAAATGCTCAAGCTGTCTGTAAGAGACACCATCAAGAATGCTAAACATGGCGAATTAAGGGAGAAGGAAATGCTAAAAGTTGCCATGATATTAAAAAGGCTGGTTGAAATTGGCTGCAACAGTCTCGTTCGCTTGCCAGCTCGCTTAAGATCGGAGGTATTTGAACGCCTCTGTACTCGAGTTGAGAGAGGGCGTAGTGTCTTGCACTCGTATTGTAGTTCAAGTGGCTTTATTCGTGCAGCGAACAGAGCTTTAGGTATGCAAGTGTTTGTATTATACAGTAGTTTTGCGTGGTGTCGATTTGCTGAAAGTGGGTGTTAAATGCCCAATT
>JAASFJ010000196.1:0-33526 GCA_023333755.1 Globisporangium uncinulatum | reverse complement strand
CGAGTCTTCGTCTAGGCGGAAGTTCTTCACAGCGTCCTCTACGGCAGCAGGAACGCGTGTCATCGCGCCTGCACGAGCGGATACCGCAGATCTCGTACTGGTTAGATACAATCGAACCAGAAGAATAGCACTGCTCCCGATGGCAAGACCGGCGTACCGCTAAAGACGAGCGGTCTGCTCGTGTTCGCTTCTTGACGGCCTGCTCCAGTAGAGCCGGGTGGCTTTGCCTTGGATGGACATTTGAGATGTACGTCACCAATTGGGAGTGTTTGGCAGCAGTAGTCACATATGTACACGACTTGTGCGCTCGAGAGCTGCACCGCGAGCGTCGTACCTGAGGTTCTGTGAGAGGCACGAGCTGTGGCGCTACCGATCTCCACGCGCACGTTTGCTTCCTGATGTCCACCACCACTTTGTCAGCTCTACGATTGTCGCGTGCACCTCCACACGACGTGTGAGCTCGAGAGCTGGGCGACGAGCGTCGTACCTGAGACTCGGTGAGAGGCGCGATCTGTGGCGCTGCCGATCTCCACGCGCACGCGGGCAGGCAAGTCCGGATGCGCTTGGTGTTGCGAAGTTCGTCCGTGGCTTTTCGAAAAAAAGATGTGTCGACCTTTTGACCAGTCAGCGTGTCGAAATGTGAAAGTTCATGCGTTGCAGCAATAAAAAACTGATTGTTTCCCTTGCAGCAACATGAACATTAAAAAAGTGTGATTGCTCACTGGAGAAGGTTTGCTGCGACATATTTCAATCATAAAATCTGACCGAAGGTGAAATTTCCGTATTTTAGGTTCAGTTGCTGAACCTTCGTTCCAGGGGTGACCTCTAGTCACAAATCAGAAATTAAATTTATTTTCGGAAAATGCAAGTTCAGACCAAGTCAGATCTCGGAATGAACTGTGGCTGCAAAAAAAAGTCTCCGCACCCCTAGATTTTTGTATCGTTTTGGACGGTGTCTCCACCCACACGAAACTTTTCGACAAACAGGTGCCATACGAAGAATCGCGTGGTGAAGGCGATCCTTTTGAGGTGCTTTGTAGCTTCAACAGCTCACTCATTCCGATCTTATCCCATTTTCCAATTTTTGGTCCCAACAACAAGTCTCCACACCCCCACTGTAAAATTCGTGCTGCGCCAATGCTGATGAGTAAGTTTGGTTGCAATTCACATCACATACTCGCACGCATCTGGCGCACACATCTGACTACTTTTGATGATAATGAACGCAGTTCCAGAGCTTCAGCGGGCTGCCTGGACGGAGTACAGCCGTGGCATGCGCCAACTCGTTGTTGGGAGGGTGCGGAGACTTCCGGCAGCCACAGAATGTAAATGTAATTTACAGATATCCGAAACAATTCCAGAGAACAGTATTTTTTTATGGCCAATTCCGTTCTAAATCAGGAAATATAAGTACTTTATAATAGTATTGTTTATGGCCAATTGAGTTAATCAGGATACGCTGGTGAGGCCACTTCTGTGAGCTGAGACACAGAAGTTTGCGTCTTCATTTTCTGCCTTTGTGGCCACGAAGCCGCCGTCCTCGCCGCCACATGCTCCTCGCGCGCCTCTCGCCTTCCGCGCGTCCGCTCTCCGTCCGCCCGCTGCGCTCCGTTCGCGCGCTCTTCAGCGCCACGTCATCCCCGCCTCCTAGGGACATGGAGATGGACGACCTCGTTCTTGGTGCGCTGGCGCATTCGACAGCTGGTTGGTGCCATGCGCGTGGGTGGATACTAAGGACTAAAGATCTCACGCCTGCGACGGTCGAGCGTAGATCGCTTCTGCTTGCGCCAGTTCGACGACCCGAAGTATCTTGGCACGCAGATCAGGTTTGACAAGGCGGCGTTCGTGCAAAAGGTCAACGAGGTCTACCGCGCACGGAATAAGGAGCTCGTCGATGGGTGCGTAGTGTAGAGAGCAGGCATTCATTCGGTCCTTCTACTCGTAAGGCGGAAGCAGCCTATCTACTAGCGTGTGTGTGTGCCTCACGCCTTTCTTTCGAAGCTACGCGCCGTTCTGCAAGCACCTTTTCATCGAGAACTTCACGGACACCCGCGCGAACGTGGTGGAGATCACGCAATCGAACTCGCGTCTCCTGCAGTCCGGCTACGAGGCGCGCGCAGAGAACGAGCTGCCAGTGTGCGTTCGTTGGATTGTGGGTTCATGTGTCCGTGGCGGCGCATCCATCCGTCCGACGCTGATAACTGACTGTGTGTCGGGTTCGTTCGTTTGTTCGTTTGGGTGTGGGCTCCCGTCCCTCCCGTCCTCTTCCCCCGCAGCCTCGTGCGCTGGTTCCCGTCCCACAGCGTGACGCCGGTGGTCGCCAAGTACTTGGACATCATCCTCTACAGTCGCGAGCAGATCCACGCCGAGAACGAAGCCACAGGCCACCCAGTGAACGACGAGCAGGCGCACGCGCCGTGGGGGATCATCTCCGTGAAGGCCCAGGACGTCGACCACGAGCTCCCGATGAACCCAATCACGGTCATGCGCAATGCGCTCGGGAAGGGAGAGGGCGGCTCCGGCGTGCCGCTCGACCGGGCCGAGTACCTCAAGTCCGTGGAGTACTGGAAGAACCACGCGCTCGTCAAGTGAGCGAAGCACCACAAGGTGGACGGACGACCGCGTCGCCAGTGACCTGAGCGAGCAGTGGACTTACTGTACACAGCACGAGTGCGCGGACGGAAGAGCTCTACCAGCTGAAGAAGAAAGTGGCTGATGGCGTGTATTGAAATGGTCTCCCTCTTTGTCGTGCTTCCTCCTACACAGGCACCCACGTCGTCGTACTTAGCAGGGATTCGTCTTGGCAAAGTCGTCCCACGCCGTATTGACAGCTGCGAACACGCGCTCGGCGATGAGCAGCTGCTCGGCGCTGCGGCCGCCGCTCTTGTCCGGGTGCACGACGATCATCGCCTTGCGGTAGTGCCGCTTCACGTCCGCTGGCTGAATGAGCTTGCCCATGTTCACCTCGGTCCACTTGGACTCGTCCCACATCACCTGGTGCATCGTCGAGAGCAGCGTGCGGATGTTCTTGACGCGGCCGTTGTCCTCAGCCCAGCTCTTGAGCTTCGGGCCGAGCACGAGAGCCGCACTCTCCTTCATCGCAGTCATCACGCGCACGCCCTCGTCGCGCTGTCGCAGCTCCTCGCGCGCCTTCTCCACCTCTGCTTGCGTCTGCCGCTCGCGCTCCTCCATCGCCCGCCGCACTTCCGGCGACTTGGTCGACTTGTCCACAAACTTGGCGTTGTACACGTTCGAGCCGTCCGCAGTCGACGTCGCGTGCTTCTGCATCTCTGCCATCGTCACGGGCCCAACAGTCTGGCGCGGGTCGTCGTCGAACTTAGGCGGATCGGCCCCAACCGACGAGCTCGACGCTGACGTTGGCCGCCCAGACGCGTGTGTCGGCACTTTTGCCTGCGCGAGCGGATCCATCGAGTGGAGGAAGCTCGAGGCGGCTGACACGGGCTTCTGCGGCGCCACCGACGCGTCACTCCAGCCGCTGTCCGCCATGAGGTTCACTGGCACCTTCTGTGCCTGGCCGCTGCCCGACAGGAAGTCCTCGAAGCTCTCGGGGGCCGCTGTCTGCTCCACCTTTGCGCTCTGAGACCCGGACCCGGACCGCGACGAGCCACCAGACCCCGACCGGCTCTTGGGAGCTGGCGACTGCGACGATGGCGGCGGACCGACCACCGCCGCTGCCGTTGACTTGCTGCCACTGTCCGAGTACTTCGCAGGCCGATCCTTCTCAAACGCAGGCGAAGACGCGGCGCGGTGAAACGGCTGTACAGGGGCCTTGGTCGCGTCTGCCCATTGCAGCACAGGCTTGCGGCGGAAGACGAGCCCGCGAGGTGGCGGGCGGTCGAGTCGCAGCAGTTTGCAGATCACGCGGCCATTCACGAGCGGCAGCTTGAGTGTCGGCGCCGTGATGTCGAGCCAGAAGAAGGTGGAGCCGCCCGTTGCCTTGGCGTTCACGCGGAAGCGGAAGTGGAAGGCGGCGGCGGGCAGCGGGAAGTGGCGGCGCACATCCGCGAGTGTAACGTCGGTGGCGGCGTTCGGCAGCGGCACCCGGAAGGCGTTCGGGTGGGACCGGTCTTCGCCATCCTCGCCCTGGATGTAGTAGAAGATCCAGACGCCCGCACCTGCGCCAGCGGCAGCATCCATCGGGCTTGTGTGTGTAAGAGAGAGAGAGGAGGAGGGGTGCGGAGGGGAGCGCGAGCGCGAGCGACTGCGCGAGGTGTCGAAGTGTTCACAAGGCGGCGGTGCCCGAAACCGTATCGCCTAAAATAGCCCTGAGAGGGTACAGTACCGTACCCTCCCCCGCGAAAGAGTAACCCGCTGTCTGTTTTCCAGGCATGGCTGCAGAAAATACTTTGTCATTCGATCTGTCAGTTGACTGGAGTTTACTATGCTGAGTACCTCCCCGAACCCTTTCGAAAGAGGCACCGCCAAATCGAGGGCACAGAGCCGAAATAAGGCTGGTCAATTTGAGCGGGTGAACCAATCTCTTCCGAATACGCGGCTCACATGTCTTCCATCCTCGATTTTCACGCGTGGCGTCCCTTTCATCAGGTGACTTCTACACGCAAAGCCAGTTCTGTCTGTTCCTCATTTTTTTCGCCACCAGTATTGAAAAAGCGCGACCGCAGTCGCTCCTCACCCAGCAGGTCTCCACTCACATAAGTAACAGCATGCGGTCCGTGCGCGCGCTCGCGGCCGCCTCGGGCGCCGTCGTGCTGCTGCTGCAGGCGCCGTCGCCCGCACGTGCGCAAACCACCACCGACTCGGACTCGGACTCCAGCGGCTCCACGATCGTGTACGTGGTCATCGGCGTCGCGGCGCTCCTCGTGCTGCTCGCCGGCGCCTTCTTCTGGAAGCGCCGGCAGCAGAAAAGCAAGCGCCTCGACAGCGGCTCCCGCACAGAGGAGCTCGAGAACGGTCGCGGTCGGCGGCGCCCCGACGACCTGGACGTTCATGAGATCGTCCGTGGCGGCAACAGCGGCGGCGCCGCTCGCACTGGCTCGGGAGGCCACCAGACTGCCACCGCGTATGACATCCACCGCTCGCCTGCGATGGTCGGCGCGAACAGCGGGAACAACAGCCGCGAGCCACCGGCGCCTGTGGTGCCGCGTCCGCCGCCACACGGGGGCCGTCCGCAGCCTGGTGCGGGACCGCGTCCGCCACCCCCGCAGCCAGACCAGTCGTTCGCCACGCAGCCGTCTGGGGACATGAGCACGTTCTCGCAGTCGCACGATAGCTCGAGCACGACCGGGAGCACGCGCGAGGACTCGGCGCGGTCGCGAGAGGTGCTGGCGCTCGTGCTGGCGGACCTGCAGGGCGACCCCGTCGTGGGGCGGCATAAGATCCCATACAACGCGCTCTACTTTACGCGCGTGCTGTCGAAAGGCGCGTTCGGCGAGGTCTGGCTCGCGCAGCTCGAGAACCGGCAGGTCGCTGTGAAGCGCATTTTGAACGAGAAGCGCAACGACGAGAAGGAGATCGTGTGCTTTGGCGCCGAGATCAAGCTCATGGCGTCGTTCTCGCACCCCAAGATCGTCGAGTTTGTCGGCGTGTCGTGGAGCAGCTCGAACGACATTTGCGCTGTGACAGAGTACATGGCCAAGGGCGATCTCTTTGGCTTCCTCAAGCGCCGGAACGGGCAGATCAACTGGCCGGACCACAAGATCTACCTCGCCGAAGACGTGGCGGACGCGCTCGTGTACCTCCACTCGCTCACGCCCAAGGTGATCCACCGCGACCTCAAGTCGAAGAACATTCTGTTGGACGACAACTTCCGCGCCAAGCTGAGCGACTTTGGCATCAGCCGCGAGCGGTCGCTTGAAGAGACGATGACCGCAGGCGTCGGCACGATCTACTGGACGGCGCCCGAGGTGCTCATGGGCAAGAAGTATACGGAGAAGGCGGACATTTACTCGTTCGGCATTGTGCTCTCGGAGCTCGATACGCACCAGGTGCCGTACCACGACGTGCGCGACGACGGCCGCAAGCTCCAGGCCATGAAGATCGTGCAGAAGGTCATTCGAGAGAACATCCGCCCGACGTTCACGGACTCGATCCCCAAGGTTGTCATGGACCTCGCCCGCCGGTGCCTCAATTCCAACCCGGACGTGCGTCCCGACGCGATGGAGCTCCTGCGCATCATCCAGCACATCCAGAACCAGCTCTAAGACAAGACCGCGTCGGTGTGCAGCAGAGACAGCGAGGGGGAAGAGTGAGAGTGAGAAAAGTGAGGGAGCGAGGCGACAGAGGCGCCTGGACGACAGCGGTGGTGGCTTCTTTCCTCCACCCACCGTGGGTCGTCGTCACTCTCGCTACTCGCTATGTTTCCATGTTATCGCCAGCTTAACGCGGCTCATTACTGTAGGACAGACACGCTTCGATGACGTGGTGCTTAAACGCGTCGCACGCTCGGTTGCGCCGCCTGGGTGTCGCTACTGTCATTATCAGCGTCGTCCTTGTCGTCATTGTCGGCGTCGTTGTTGTCGTCGCTACCGCCGCACTTATTGTAGCGCACAGTGTACCGGAACGCGTCTTCGCCCAGGCGCACAGAAGCGCCTCGGCCGTGGGCCACAAGCGCCGTGTTAAGTCGCAGTGTCGCGGGGCCTCCGCACGCCGACCACGTCGTCGCTCCGGTTCCTTTCGCCGGTGGAGGCAGTGATATACTGAAACGCAACGCCCCAGGAGCGTCGAAACGCTGCTTTGTCCTCGGTCCGCGTCGTTGTGGGGCAAAGAACACTTCGGACGACACTTGAGCGTAGTGTGTCGCCGCGTTCCCGTCAACTTCCTCCGGAATGGCGACGGCGCCGCTAAGTTCATCGCTTGAGATGCCGACCGCAAAGCCCTGGCCGTTGTCGTAGCCACCAGAGTCGTTAGTCAGCCGTTCGCTTCCGCTGCCAAGCAAGAATATGAGCGCAGGAACACACCTCAGGGACAGCGAGCGGGACAACGCCGTTGCAGGCCACGCGCGTGTGCGCTGTCGCGTCGTTTGCAGCCGCGAACGAGCGAGGGAACGCCACGAGTAGCACGCCGCCGTCGTCTGAGAGCTTCACTGTAACACGGTCGTCCGACGAAGCGCACCCAGAGCCGGAGAACGTCGGCAAGTTCAGTCGGACGCTGACGTGCGCACTCGCAGTGTCGGCCGTTGACTGCAGCACGAGAAGCAGCACCAGCAGTACCGCGACTGGGGACATGGCTGCAGAGAGAGTGCGGAGGAGTAGAGGAGCGGAGGAGAGGAGGAAAGGAGAAGTGGAGGAGAGGAGGAAAGGAGAAGTGGAGGAGCTTAAGTGACTTGGAGAATGGCTGTTGACGTCCTTGACGTCGAGGTCTCCTCCTGCCTCCAACCATCCGGAGCGAAACCGCTTCCACGAGCGTTCGGCTTGCATTCGGCTCTACTTTTAGGTCGCGAGGTCGACTGCTAGCTCCCGGACGCGCCGCTGCAGCGCCGCCACCTCTTCGCTCAGCTCGTTCGAGTCGAGCGTGAAGTGTTCGTCTACAAGAGAGAAAGAGCAACCACCCATCAGCCAGTGCGCCGTCCACGCCCTGCACTCTCCCCTCCGTCACGCTGCCTCTCTCACGCACCGAGTCGCAGACTCTGCCGCTCCTGCGCGCTCAGCCGCCGCCCGTAGTGCACCGCCTCGAGCTTCTGGAGATGCCTCCGGAGCGTCACGACGTCGCGCGTGAAGCCCTCCATCTCCATCGCCCGCCGCTTCTCGAGGCTCCGGTAGCGGCTGCGCAGCTTCGTGAGCCGCGCTTGGAGGTCCTGGATGCGTCGAGTACACGCCTCCTGCACGGCAGCGTACTGCTCCTTGAGGATGCGCAGGTCGCGCTCCCGCGCAAGCGCTTGGCCCCGGAGCTCCTCGACGCACACGTTGCTCTCTTCTTGCACCGCCTTCTTGAGCGCGTGCGACTCGGCCGCCGCTTGCTGCACTGCGTCGTTCCGTGCGGTCAAGAGCGTCGCACACTGCTGGTTTAGCGCCGCGAGCTCTTCGCGCGTCAGTCGCTCCGCCTCTTGCGAGTGGTGGCGCAGCACCAAGTAGTCCTTCGTGGTCTCGTGCAACAGGCGCTGCGTCTTCTCGAGCTGCTGCTCCGCTGCTCGCGCCTTGTCCTCTAGTTGCGCGGCTTGTCGACGCAGCTTGGCCTTCTCCGTGGCAGATTCGTCCAGTAGCGTCTGCTCACGCGAGCGGACCATGTTGGTTAGATGGTGAGAAGGCCGACACTCGACACTGTAAGGCGGCCAATCGCACTGCATACTACTCCTCACGTACCTGAATGCGCTCGTCCGAGAGCTGCTGGTGTGCTACGAGCTGCTGCTGGAGGCTCTCGACAGTCGACGCAAGCGCCGCTGCCTGCTCGTTCGGGAGGTACACGGTGCGCAGCAGTGGACTCGCCGCCGACACGACTCGAACGGGTGCGCGGTCGCGTCGGCTGCCAGTGGTGCTGCGAGTGGCCGGTGGACGCGACCCGTGCGTGCGCGGCTGCGTGCCGAGCTCCGACGAGATGTGCATGGTCGACGGGTACTCGAACGTCTGTCGCGTTGGGAACGACGCGCTCGTTTCTGGTCGGCAGTTGCGGAAGAACGCCACCTGCGCCGCAGCATCCATACGTCCACGTGACACGTCCTCGGCACAACGTCAGCAGCTGCAGCTATAAGGCGGGAGAAGCAGCAGCAGAAAGGCATCCGCCCACTCCACCTCCTCTGTGATTGGTTGGGTGAGCGCGAGCAGGTGCTGGATCTTCTGGCGGTCCGTTTGCGACTGGGCGCGAAGCTTCGCGGCCTCTGCTTGCGCGTCCACCAGCTCGCTCTTGGCGCTGAAAAGCGCGGCATTCGCCTGCTTGAGCGCCTCTTCAAGCTCGGTGACCTGTTGGATGACTCGCCAACTCGCTCTGAGACAACATTACACGATCGGCAGTCACCGTCGCGAGGCTGCAGGACCCACCTCCTCACGTGTCGTGCGCAGTTCCCACTTGAGACGGTGCAGCTCCTCCTTCTCCACCTACCGCTCAAACGCGCGTCAATGCACCGTCTAAGCCTCTCAATGGTCCATACTGGGAGCCATTGATGACCTCCTAGTAATCACCTATCCGGCTCGGGAAGGCTCGGAAGCGTCGGAATGCGCACCTCCACGCGTGCCAGGTGGTCGAGTGAAGACTGACGTTCCGCTTGGAAATCTTCGCAACGCTTACGGTAGAAGGCCAGCAGCGCCTCCGCACCGCTGTCTTCGCCGTCTCCGCGCACAAACGAGTGCGGTGGCGACCCGTACGAGAGCAGCTCGTCGCCAGCATTCGCCATTCCTGCGTAAGAAGGAAGTGACACCTCGCTTTTGTTACGCTGTCAACAACACATTCCAACCACGTAGGGTTCACCAGCTGAGAATCTGAGTAATTTACGTGTTTCGTACTTTGTGCTGCTCTTTCTGTAATCGCCGAGGGGGGACTGGCAGACACTTTTGCTATTTCCGGTCACAGGAGCGAGCAATGGCGACACCGAGGTCGCGCCGTGACGGCGGCAGCGGCGGTGGTGATGGCTCCCGTCCCACGACGAACGTCTTTGCTCTGGTGCGTGCGTCTCATGGCTGTCTATCTGCCGATTTGCCTGTCGCAATTGGAAGCATCAGTGGCAATCACTCTGAGATCTTACACACCCAACTCCCACCCAGCGCGAACTCGCGGCTCTCGAATGGCGCGTGTACGGCGCCGACACAAGCGACAGCCCCATTAGTAGCAATTCAAGCACTAGTGGCAGTGGCAGCAATGAGGTGGCTGCGCTCTTTGCACGTCTTCAGCAGCAGCAGTTACTCACGGTGCTGGACAACGAGGCGCCTCCCGCCGGCCGTGCGCGCGTGTGGCTCTTCGTCGTCAACAACGGCGGCCACGACTTCCCGGCCGCCGACACGCTCGGCGACCTCATCGAAGTGGACAGCGGCGCGTGGACACGCGGCGGCGCCCGTCCGCTCAGTGAACAGTTGCAGCAGCGGCTCTTCCGGGCCCTCCACGCCCTCCTCTCGCGCCGGTTGCTGCGCCACGCGGACTTTGCGCTCGCCGACGCGTTCTTCCGCCCCAACGACGCGCGGTTCGTGTACCGGAGCCCGTCGCTGAGTCAGCTGAACCACTTTGACGCGTACTTGGACGAAGCGCTGCCGCAGCCGGCGTTCCAGCTGCACGTCCAGCTCTTCCTGCCGTCGCATCTGCTCGCCGTGACCGTCGCGATGGTTGTCGAGGACGCGACACTGCCGCTCGCAGACAGCGACGAGCTGGGCGACCCGCGGGCGTCTTGGCAGGGGCTGCTGGGGCTCCCGCGTGCGACAAACCACACGATGGTCGACGTGTGGCACCTCGACGACGGACTCGTCCCCCGCATGGTGGCGGAGACCAAGTACAGCGACGTGTACCCGAGGTTCCAGTCCGTGGCGAAGCGGCGGCGACACCACCGCAAGAGCGACGACGGCGACGCGAACGACGGCGACGACGGCAAGAAAACCGACGAGAACGACGACGATGGCGACGACGAAGAGGACGGCGACGCGGTCCACGACGCGAACAACGACGGCGGCGACGGCGACGCCGACCTCGTGCGCAGAGCGGCGCCAGGGAAGAAGAAGCGCAAGAAAGCGAACGCGGACATGACGGAGAACGACGAGTCTGTCGCGCCCGTGTCGCCCGACACGCACGTGAACACACCAGAGGCGACGGGGCCGACGGTCCATGTGACGTACCCGCGCGACCTCGAGACGACGCTCCACTACGACGCACAGATAACGCGCTTCAAGCGGCGGCGGGACCCACAGACCCGGTCGAAGAAGACAAGAGATGCCGAGATGGCTCTTGGGTTCGCAGGTGTCGGCGGCGACCCTAACGGACTTGCGCCGACAAGTTCCAGCGCGTTGGTGTCGTCCCGCCACTCGTCTGCTGCTGAAGGCGCCACCGTCGTCCGACAGGAGAGGCGAAGTTCGCTCTTCAGCGCAGCTTCGCTTAGCAGCAGCAGCAGTCTTCTGCCTCGCACGGACACGAAACCGACACTGAGCGTCGCCGTGTCGCTCGTCGCGTCGCTCTCTCACGACGAGCAACAAGAAGCGCTCGACGGCCGACCGACCAAGACGCACCCGCTTCTCGAGGCGCTTCGGAGTTTCGTGGAGCAGGAGCTGAGCGCGAACGTTGCAGAGAAAGCCCGGCGAGTCGCGTCCTGCAAGCGTGACGTGCTACCGAACGCGCTCGACTACGTCTCAAGCGCAGCAAGGAAAGCGGCGCCGGCGTTGCTCGCAGTAAACGCAGCCACGTCCGAACGTCTGCGCAACAACCTGCTCGCCGACAGGTTCAAGCCGTGGATCTCGGACTACTCACCGCACCAGTTCCTCAAGCGGACGAAGCAACGCAGGAAGGAGCGCCAACGCAAGCTGCTGCTCGAGTTTGACAGCAGCAAGCTCGCAGCGTTCACTCGTCAGCGCATGCTCGCACTGACGGGCGACACTAACGTCTTTCAGTCGCGAGACGAAGAGATCGCGCTCGGCGTGCAAGTGGCTGCCTCGGACGCGCTCGTGGGCTGGAGGCCGAGCCCAGACGCCTCGAACCGGTGGGTGCCGTCGCGGCGACGGAACGGGACGCGGACACCGACGCAACGGGAGAGAACAGACCTGGCCGAGCGCGTCCAGCCTTACCTCCTTGCTCTCCGGTCGATGCTCGCCAAGGTCGGCGAGGACTCGAATGCGCCGTGGCTGAGCTTCCGTGACTACGCCGCCCAGCAAGGAGGAGGGGCTACCATCGCGTCTCACTATCCGGAACCGCCCAAGTTCAACGTGGCGACTGCGGACGTCGGCTTCCTCGTCGACCCACCGACCGTGTCGGAGTACTCGCTGCGTGGCTTCCACCCGGTCGCCGCCCCCAAGCCGGTCGACTACGCGATCATGTGCCCGCACTCGCCGTCTGAGTGGCTCGGCACCCTCGCCCTGTCGTACGTCACGTGCTTTCGCAGCATGTACGCGCAGTGCCACATGGGCGACCACGCGCCGGTCGATCTCTCGGCAGTCGAGCCGACCAGCAGCGTGAGCGTCGACGCGTCGAACGCGCTGCTCCTCGTCACGTGCGCCGCGAGTGCCTACGATGCGTTCGCGACGTATCGCTCGGCCGGAGAGCTGCTGCGACCCGTACTGAGCAACGGCGTGAAGAAGACGCAGGCGTTCTCGCGCTCGGCCGTTGCGAACGTCGTGTATGTCGTGGTGCCGTTCCGGAGACAAGATGTGAAGCACAAGATGTGGGCGGTCGGCGCGTTTGCACGTGGGCTCTTTGGTGCGACGACGTCACTGGCCGACACGCCCTGGCGACACAGCGTCACGCTCGAGCTCTTGTACTTGGAAGACCTGTACGAAGTCGGCGTGAACCCCAGTCCGTTTGCGCTCCTGCCGAGCTGTTTCGCAGTGTACGACCGTGTGTTTGCGAACGTGAGTCTCAAGCCTGTCGGCAACGACCTGGTTGCAGCCGCGGCAGCCGCTTCGCAAGGCGGCCGATCGCGGTTCATCAGCGAGCGGCTGTACCACTTGGCCTGCGAGGCAAAGCACGACGACGAAGCTCCCACACTGCCGTGCATCTACGGCGGGTACGCCGTGTCGGAGGACCGCAAGTGGCTCGCGTGCAGCTGCGTCGACGCTGTCGGCTCCGTCCTGGAGACGCACATGCTTCCGTTGGATGGCGTCGAGTTGGAGGACGCATTCTTGCGCATGATGGGCAAGTGGCTCGACTTCCTCGCGCTCTTTGGCGAACAAGCGCGCCTTGTCGTGTGTCGACTGGGTGGTGACGACGACGACACGCCGAGCGACGCGACAGCCGAAGAAGACGAAGTGAGTGCGTGGCGGACGCTGAGTGCGACACGCGCGACCGCGTTCGTCCCGGCTGCGTTCGCGCCGCTTGTGGCAGATGTAACGCTGCTCGTCGCGCGCTTCGTGCAGACGCCAGCGGTGGAGCTCCGAGACGATGACGCGTCTCTCGTGTGCGACCTCACCAGCATGGGCTACTTGGTCGTCTCGCCCACAGAGCGTGGGGCCGACAGCAGTCGTGGTGCGTGCTTAGCGACAGGTGGCGGCTGCAGCGCCGGGTCGTCCTGTCCCCCTCTCGGTCTCACGCGAGACGACGACCGGGCAGCAGTGGTGCTGAAAGTGTCGGTGCTTGCCGACGACCTCCTCCCGAGAGCTGCTGGCAGCGCCGGAGGAGCTCCGAACGGCTTGACGCGGATCCTGAGCGACTTCTACGCGCTGTCGTACTTGACGATGCACCCGATGACGGCATCGCGAGCGTCGCCGCTGCCGCTCCACTTGGCCGCAGTCGACTCGCTCTGCCAGGACGTGCGCTCGCTGGCGCTGCAGCTCCAAACCGACCCTCTCGAACTGCGTTAAGAGGGAGCGAGATGGGCATGGCCATGCCTATGCCCATGGCACTGAGGACTACAGTAGGTTCCGACACAACAGAATACACAGTTGCCTCGTCCCAGGACCCGCGTATTCTTAGCCGTGTCCCACATCATCTTCTGCCTGCTCACACACACCCGCCACTCACAACTTTCCAAGCGACAACGCACGCAACGGCGACACCGACACCGACACCATCCTACGATGGCGGCTGTGTTTGACGGGTACATGGACGACTTTGCGAGCGCGCGCACCGACGCGCTCAAGGCGATCGACGCGTTTGAACAGTGTCCAGACGCTGGTGCGTGACAGTGGAAAGGTGCTGCTGGAGATTGGATTGGGAAGAGATCAAGACAGTGACGCCGTTTGCCGACGCGACACAGGAAAGCGCGAGGAGCTGGTCCGCGACGCACGTGGCGCAGTGGAAGAAGTGGAGCGATATGTACGTTCACAGGCACGCGCGCGATGGATGGATAGAGGCAGACTTTTGGTCGGCGTCGTTCGTTGATCCTCACACGTCACTGGACGATTCTTCCGCCTCTGTAGCTCCGCATCCTCGAGAACGAAGCCAAGAACGCCGGGAGCAGCAGTGCGAAGCGCACGATGACCGAACAGGTGACTTGACAGGAGCTCTCAGCTGCTAGTTGTCGACAGCGTGTCGGAGGAGCTTCGGCAGCCTCACGGACTCTTTCTCTGTTGCACTACTGGATGGATCACCACCCCATCGTAGACACTTCGCTGCAAGACGCAGTGCGCGTCACTTAAGTCGTCGCTCGAGAAAGCGATCCTTCTGGATGACGCAAAGGCAAAGAAAGTTGGCAGTGGTGCCACGGAGGACGCGACGAGCAGCGCTCCAGTGAGTGCGATGCTTAGACTCTGCTGGCAGGAACTCTGTAATGTTGGTGCTGTGGGAAGGGGACTAAGACTCTCTTGTGTGCTCGTGTGTGGACTGCAGAAAGAACAAGCGCTGCGTGTCGCGGAGCGAATCGATCGGTGCGCTGGACGAGCGTCAACGGCTCAATGGGCTTCCTCTTCGGACTCTGGCGGTGCTGACTCAGTGTCGCTGTTGTGTGCTCAGCAATGGACGCCACATTGGTGAAGCGCAGCGAACGCTGGCTGAGACAGATACTATCGGTGCGGCGGTCCTTCCGACTCGGTTATGTCGTTAGAGACGCGAGCCTTGCGATGTTCAGTCGTGACGTGCCTTCCCTATCGCTCTGCTCACAGCGTCGAACGTGACGAACAACCTGATGGTCCAGCGTAACCAGCTGGAGCATGCGCGTGCGGATGTGAGTGAGACATGTGTTGCCAGTACCTACGATCAAGAGAGAGAAGAAGTGTGTGGATCTGCTGACGTTCTCGCTGCCACTTATAGGTGGAGCAGGCCCAAGCGGACACGGAGGAAGCAAAGGGCCACATCCGTCGCCTCGCGATCAAGGCCGTCACGAGCAAGATCTGTCTGCTCTTCGTGATGCTCTGTCTCGCTGCGGCGATCGCAGTCGTGTCGTACTACAAGTGGTACCCCCGGACGAAGAAAGACTACTTGGGTATCCTGCCGACTACGCCAGCGCCGTCCACGAGCGCTCCGAAGCGGTTCTAGTGTGGCTTCAGGAGAACTGAGAGCGAGAGTGAGAGCGGAAGGAACACAGTGCGCTGACTTTGCTTGCACACGTGTGCGTATCGAATCGATACTGTGTGCAGTTGAGGAAGGCGTCTCGTGCCCTTCTTCTCACACGTGGGAGTGGGCTACTGAATCACTGAATGCAGCAGCTTCCTCCGCCACTGCACCTCTGGAAGTCCATGGATCGGTACAGACTGTAGACCTCCTCCTCGAACTCGCGCACCTGCTTGTTCTCCTTCCCGCCACCTACGAGTCGCATCAGGACGTTCTTCTCTTCGCACGCCGCCATGAACGCCTGGAAGCGCGCGACGATGTCACAGAAGCTCCTGAGCCACTCGGGCAGAGCGAACTTTCCCTTCTTCTCCATCTTTGTCGCGTGGTTGTACAGGTCACCCAGGCGCTTGCTCACCTGGAGGATCCGCTCGTGCTTGCGCTTGAGCAACCGCTTGCAGAGCTCCTTGATCAGCAAGAGGACGGCGCCGATCGTCACACCGAGGCCCGGGACGACGATGTCTGTGATGGTCGTCAGCACTGGCACTGCGTCGTTGAACTGTGGTCCTGCGTTTGGGCCCTTGGTGGCCTCGAGGTGCTTCACTCGTGGCATCCTGTGGGTCACTGACGTGTGGGCTTTGCTTTCTCAAGAATCAACCCGGGTGGTGGTTGCGTCGGCGGTTACTACACGATATCCTACTAGTTACTGAGGACATCGTCTTCACTACAGAGCCCGCTATTCTCCTAGAAGTCTTGGACGTCGCCAATCACAGCCGCGCACCGAAGCAACACCACCTGCAGTCCACTCGACCAAGCTTGTCTTAGATCCTGTGAATGCATGCGCACATAGCGAGAGAACACCTCCTCGCAGTACCACATACCTCGATGAAGAGCATGTTGGCGCGGACCTTGTTCTCGACATCCGCCTTGACGACGCCTTCGTCCGCGATCTTGCGCAGTGAGAGTCGTCGAGGCGCCACCAGATTGAGTTTCCCAAGGTCGCTCACAATCTCCGTCATTGCTCGCTGGACCAGAGTGAACTGCGAGAGCACGAGAATGTTCTGACGGGTGGGAAGCATGCTCGCGAGCACGGGCATTCGCACAGACGGCAATGAAGGCAGGGAGGCGTCGCTGTTCGCGTTGACCACTGGAGGCTGCGGAAGCCCCGTGGTGACCGTCGTTGTTGAGAGAGGCGGCGTCACAGAGCTTAGTTCCCAGTCCACGTTCGCTGGAACGGAAGATGTTTGTGCCGCCTCAGCACCGCGAGTGTCTGAGGACGCGCTTGTGCTTATAGATGCCGCTCTTGCCTGCGTCTTTCTTGGCTCCACGTGTGACTTGAAGCTCATCTAGCGGAGTGCAAGCACATCCAACGAAGCGCGAGAAGAAGGCGTTAGTATCGCTCCTCAGCTCGACCAAACGTCAACTCAATCAGCCACTGAACCACCGTACCTGGTGCTTCTTCTCGTCGTCCACGTAAGCCTCGTAGCACACGTAGAACTGCTCGCCGACGAGAGAGAGCGGCATCGCCGTGTAGCAGGCGCTGAACATCATGATGGCAATGTCAAAGAGCTTCCCGAACGAAGTGTGCGGCGTGAGGTCGCCGTAACCGACGGTCGTGATAGTCACAAGCGAGAACCACGTCGATCGGAGCATGTCGACGAACGTGGTCGGCGCTGTGTTCTGGATGAGCACGCGCTTCCCAATCAGCAGGTTCGCAGCGAGCACCGGTGTGAGTACATTCTTGTCCCACCACTGGCATTCCTGGCCTACGAAGCACTCTTTGCCTCGCTCAAGCTCGTAGAATACGGCACCGGAAACGACGCAGCCGAGGAAGAGGAAGAAGAGCGGGATCGCGAGTCGTTGGTACACGAGTCGTGCTGTGTTCGTGAGCACTCGAGCGCCAGGGATGTGCGTCCCAAGCTTCAAGATGCGGATCGCTTTCAGGACGCGAATCCCCGTGAAGAACGACGGCTCCGTCGGCACGACCGAGTACACTGGCTTCGAGCCGGTGAGAAGCTCGCCGATCTCAACGTAGAACGGGAAGAGCGCGAGTAGATCTACCGTGAGCGTCGAGTCTCTCCACAGCCGACGGGGCACTGGATGAGAGTACGCACGTAGTAGCATCTCGAGCGTGAAGAGCACGCCAAACGCCACTTCGGGGTACACCCAGCTCGCCTCCATATCGACGATCAGGTCCGTGCCGGGTTGACAGAGTCGATTCTTGCAGATACGACGAGCGCCTGCGGTCCCAAAAGCGTCTGCGCAAGTGCCACCACGATACCCGTCCGAGCCAAAATTGTAGCCGTGTCCGTAGCACTTCAGCGACACGTCACTCGCTGAGCAGTGGTAGTCTACACGGACAGCTGTGGCGCTTCCGTCTGCGTCGGCGACGAAGCATCCTGGGGCCCGGCGGGATTGGCAAAAGTCTTCGATCGCCCGCTTGCACAGCACCGAGTCAAGCCCAGTCTTCTGCAGCTCTGGGGTCGTCTGGAGGAAGAACACTGCGATGCTTGCAATGATGAGCCAGAGACGGGTCGTGTTCATGCGCTGTGCGCTGCGAGAGTCGTCGTTGTGCTCAAAGATGTTCCAGAGAACGGATCGGAGCGTCGGCGGTCCGGTGTGGTAGTATCGCTTCTTCACGAACGACTTGGGGTACTCACTGGTACGCATAGCCTGGCGAGCCTTGCCGAGCATGGCTGCGACGACGGAACTGGTGCGCCGAGGGCCCTTACGTACGTCTGATGCTTTTCGTACCGACACTGTGTTCACAGAACCTCGAGCGGTCTTCTTCTGCTGCGCTTCGTATTTCGTTTGCTGGAGCTGCAGTGATGCGCGGAGTGCCAGCACGAGACTCCGGTGCAGTCTCAGCATACAAGCGAGGTTTTCAAAGATCTTGACGGCCGGCACTTGCAGGGAGACTGCGTCGCTGGGCACCGAAGCTACCGGTACTTCTAGCGCCGCTGATACTGAATTTGGTGCCGGTCGAGTCATGAGTTGGTGGATCGCGGCGCTCGTCTCGGAAGTTCGTTGCGTCAGCTCGCAGAAGAGGCTTAGAATCTGTTGACTTTGCGCGTACACCACGCATGACTCGAGCGGCTGTGACTCTGAGTACCCTGCTCGTCGCGAAGACGTCAAGAGTGAGGTGGCTTTCGACGCGGTGGCCCGTGGGACTTCAGTCTCGGTCCTTTTCTCGTTGAGTTTCTGCATGCGCTCATCGTGTCGGTTCCACGCAGTGGTGTAGTTCTTGCCGATGATCGCCAGCGGCATGGAGAGGTAGAGCTGCCCAAAGATCATGACGATGCACGCGAGCAGAAGCGATCCGCTATTGGTGAGCGACGGCACTTGGCTGCCGTACCCGACAGTCGCGACCCTAAAGTCAAAGTTGTCAGAGCGTTGACAAGCAGGATGACTGAGTGGGACACGCTGGAGAACCCGGCTCACGCCACACAGCACAGTGCGTACGTAGTCATGACGAAGTAACCGGCGTTGAAGATGTCGGTGAACGTGCACTCTTGGAGGTCGTAGCACGGCTCGGCGTAGAAGATCCCAGTCGCGAACATCATGACGACCGCGATCAGGAAGAACAGCTAGAGTCAGGAAGGAAGGAAGGAAGCAGGGGTTAGTTCGCTGCGATGTCCAGGGAATGGCGACACCTTGTAGCAGTGCCTCTCACGGCAGCTCGTACCGTGATACTCAACGGAGCGACGGACTTGGAGACAGCTCCAAAGAGAACCTTGGAACCCACATGAACACGTGAGAGGACTAGAATCCGCATGATGCGCGCTAGTCGCAGGTTGAACGCAACGACTTCTGCAGTCGTGTGAACGCCCGTGTTCTCCACAGATCGTGTGGCCGCAACGATGAAAACCGGCAGCAGAGCGAGCAGTGCTAGCCAAGTGTGCTTGGAGCGCCAGAAACTAGGCTGGCTGCTTGCGGTCGCCCAGCGCGCGAGAAACTCTACGACGTAGAGCACCGAGAAGGAGCACTCGGCGGCGCGGAATGCGTTCCCGTCCGGGAGGAACGGGTACGCTGGGTCGGTCCCACTCGCGTGCCGCGGGCCGTCGAGCGTCTCGATCGTCAGCACGCAGGTGTTGGCAACGAGCGCCACGAGCACGCAGTGGTGCACGACCCAGCCAATCTTGGACTCCTCGGGGCGGGTGAGATAGTATCGGAGCCGTGGTAGGAGTGGCATCACGCGCACCACGTTTGGAGGCACTATCGTGCGCTTGGATGACTCCGTTTGCTGCGGCGGGACCAGCATCTGGTTCGCTGTTGATGTGGCGAGCGTTACGATTTGATTCCTCCAAGTCCCTCGTGGTCTGCTGAGTCTCTTCACACTCGGTTGCTGAAGATACGTTGGAGGTGTGAGTGAGCTCGTCGCGGAGATAGACGCTCCAGATGACGCTTCCACATGCTCCTCCACGCCGACGCGAACCATTGCGAGTCGCAAGCGGAGTGACGCACGACAACACTGCGCCTGAATGCAATAGCAAGTCTGAGCCACTGCGGCTATTCTGAGCATTTGAAACGTGGGTGTCTGGTATTGCTCGATTCTATACTTCACAAAGACACTCGTCAGCATAACGGTATCGACGATCGTCCGGCTATCAAATCATCGGAAGGTGCGACTCAAGACATCGCTTGCAACCGCTGACGCCACAGCGTTTGAGGAGACCGCAAACACTGGCGTCGCGTAACAAGAGAACAAGAACGCGTCGTGGTTCTGACCATTTCCCACGCTGTCTGCTTTCCTCACCGCTGTTGCTCGTTTGCGGCAATGCCAAGCTTGTGAGGATCTTCACTTCGCTGATGATGTATCCGCTGATAAAGACCGTGAAGTTTAATCAAGGAAGCTTCAAGCTCAAACTTTCAAGAGGACGGTCAGTTTATCGCCACAAAAGTGTTCACGGTGCGTCCGCTACGTGGGATGACCAGCACTCGCCCTGCTCGCTGTCCGGGGTCGACGTCCAGTGCTCCTCTTCTCGGAAATGTCAAGCCACCAGTTCGCGCCCTTCGGAGGCGAAAGGTGGCGACTGGAAACGCTGCTGTCGCTGCCAAGTGTCGAAGTGGCCGCCGCCTCTTTCATCCGAGAGCGGGGCCTCTTCGCTGTCTTGTCGCTCTTCAAGTACCAGACTTGCCAGGCAGAGTACCAGTTCAGCCACGTCCAGTAGTCCTTCCAGTGCTCGTCAGTCACGAGGTGTTCTGTCCCGGGAGGCGCGATCGGATGATACGAGCGTTCGAGTCGCTGCTTGGCGCTGTCACTCATCCCAGGTGGCCACACCACATCCGAAGGCAGTCGTCGATCCACTTCTTCCCGAATAACTTCATCGTCACCAGCAACGCCGACGTTCAGATCTCTTGAGCGAGAGAGATTAGCAGCTGTGACGTCCGGTCTCCGACTCGACGCGCGCTTCTTGAGATGCGGTGAAGGCTGCTGATGCGTCTGCTGCTTCGGCGGAGCCTGGGACTGACGTGGCTGTGCCGTGTGCAACGGATTCTGTTGACTGTATAAGTCCACTCTCGCCCGAGATGCACGGTGATCGTCCGTCGTCGTTGATGTCGATGTAGCTGCCAGTGCCGCTTTCGCTGATAACGGTCTTTGTGCTCGTGCTGCTGTCGCTCCTGCTTCTATATCGCGATTGTCAGTGGTGTAGTCGAGACCGCGAGCGGCGTTCGTAGAGGTAGGAGTCGCGGTCGCAACCACCAAGGTCTGCTTGCGACTCGTGCTCTGTTGGGGCCGAAGCGCGCCTCGATTCAGCTCTCTATGGTGCGGATCTCGAACCTGCTCTCTTTGCTGCGGATCTCGATCCTGCTCTCTTTGCTGTTTTGGCTGGTAGTATTGCTGCTGCGGATGGTGCGATACCCGTCGCGACTGGTGCTCCGATGTGCGTTGAGATTGGTGCACCGACGGGTGTTGTTGTGGTGCCACGGACGTTCGAGACGAACTGGGGCGGGCTGTAGTGTTCCTGACGCTCAACGTCGCACCTTCTTCGCTGCCTTCACTATCGTGTCTGTCGTCATAGCCGTCGTCGACGAAGTCGAAACTGTCGTCGAGGGTGCGGTTTCTGTCATCGACGGCATCGTCACTGTCACTGTCGCTGAGAGCGTCGTTGTCGACGTCGAGGGTATCGTCGAACGCATCGTCCTCGCTATCAGCCTGGCTGTCGAGCTCATCGCTGGGACTATCGTTGTCATCGTGAATACCGCGATCATCATCTCCGCCATCGAAACGACCTTTGGTGCTGATACCACCAACGACATCGACAGTGGCAGCTGTGACGTCCGGTTTCCGACTCGATGCGCGCTTCTTGAGATGCGGCGAAGGCTGTACTGGGGATTGTACTTTGTCTGGTTCTGTGTCTTTGATGGGTTTGGTGATACTGTCGATTGTCAGGCTGATCGAGTGTGCTTCTTTCATTCCATACGTGAGCTTGGCTCCTCGCGTTTCCGTATTTGATGGCGCAACCTTCGAGTTCGACCTGTCCTTCCGTGGGTTCGCTGAAGAGAGTTTCTTCAACGGTGTCTTGAGTAGGGCTGCACTGCCGTGAGTCGGATTCCACTGTTCTGCATCCTGAACGAGGTTGATCGCGGTGAGCTCTTGTGCGCTGTGTGAAGCGGGTCCTTTTTCAAGGAACGAAGCCATCGTCGCTTTTGCTGGTGACAAACCGGATCCAAACGACACCGCATGGGATGTTGGAACTTGGACGGGCTTCACTTGCGAGTCGAGTGATCCCTTTCGCTTGGGTTTGCTGCGTGGTGAGACAAAGCCTCGGTGCTCTACCACCGGATCCGGGTCTTCACTACTGTCGCTAGAAAACGTGCTTGGGTGGCTGAATTCGTCGTCTGGGTGCGCCTCGACTTCAGCTGGACTGAATCCGAGAGCCTCTCGTTCACGCCGAAGTTCGTCTTCGATCTCGTCCAGAATGGCTTTGCTTCGTCGATGTCTTCTGCGTGCCATAGTCTTCGTCGCATTTGCTCGTCCCGGTGACGTGAACGGATAGCGCGCTGATGCTGTTCGCATCGCTTTCATCTTCGCCGCGTCTTGGTGATACCGGTGTGTCATGTGCCGTACAACCGACGGCGACGACAAAGAGTGCGAGTACGACGGCTCCACTGCTGAACGCCGGCTCATCGCCCCAAACGATGCAAATGACGCTGATGCAACACCACGACGCGGGGTCAGGCGAGCGTCCAAACGCTGCTGCATCTCGACCTGCGTCTCGCCGATGAAGTCGACACTCAGGTTCGCGTTTGCTGTCGCGTACAGGCGTTCCCAGGCGAAGTAGAGCGGTACTTCGTCATAGGAGGCGAGATCCCGACGATGCAAGAACGCATGAGAGCTGCGCATCATGGTCTCGTACTGTAGTGGAGGCGCTGCAGAACTCACACGGCGCTCTTCGTCGCCCTTGCTCATCGTCGAGACTGGAAGTGAAGCTCATCAAAGTCGCCAAAACTACTTCACAAAATAGTGCTCTTTCAAATAGAAATGCGAAACTGAAACTGAAACTCAACAGTGGAACAGCAATCTCTCACTTGGTAATCGCTCTCACTCTCTCGTGAGTGCTCTCACGCATGTTCCATGCGCTGCCCGTCGTCTTCTCTAATAAGCTCTGCGGCATGGGACGCTGCCATCAGCACGGACGAGTGGACGTTCCCGTTCGGAATCGACGGGATAATGGACGCGTCGGCGACTCGCAGCCCATTCACGCCAAAGACCCGCAGGCGATTGTCCACGACGCCAGCGTTCTCTGAGTTGCCCATCGCGGCGCTGCCAACCCAATGCGTGTTGCGGAAGACTGCACTGTGCACCCATGCCTCTAGATCTGCAACATTGCAGCAGAGCGAGACAAGCGTGAGCACCAGACAAGTCGGATCCAGAGCTTGGGCCACCGTTGTAGTAAGTGTTGATGATGGACATACCTTCCGCACTGGCAATCTTAACACCGGGGGACAGTTCTTTCCCAACCAAACCTTTCTTCGCTGCATACCACGATAAGACGCCACCACAAGACGTTAGGTCTGACAGCGCACCGACGCTCTGGACAACACCGTCGTACCCAAAACAGACGCGATTTCGCGAACAACACCAACGCCCCACGACAGCTTCCAGACGTCGTCACCCCTCAAGTGCTCTGCTTGTGTCTCGCCAGGCACCTCCGATATGATTCGAGGAGTGAGCTCTGCACTGCTGTCGTTGCCGCTTGGGACAAGGATGATCCGGTTTCTCGCGTGTGGAGTGAGAAGTGCGACGGTGAACAGGATCTCCGCGGTGTGATTCAGGTCCAAACTCCCTGAAATATGGGGCTCGGATTTCCTGGGGAAGAACGTGAGCTGGAGCTCAGGAACCGTCGACCCAGGTGGGATGAGGAACGCCCCAGCGCTTAGCCCTGCCGATCCGAGCAGTCCATAGCTCGACGGGCTCTTCAATTTTCTGGCCTTTGCCTGGAAGTACTGATCCAGCTCGGATCTGTGAGCCATCGTAGCGAGTTGGTCAGTAAGCATCATCAGCTGCGAGTGCAAGCCCTACAACGGATTAAGGGAGGGGGCACGTACTGCAAGTCGAACGCCAGCGGCTTGGGATTCTCAAATGTCACTCCAAGCACCGGATGGTCTTGCAAGTTCATACCGACACGAGGAAGGTGCTTCTTCACTGGGATCTTCAGTCTCTCGAGCATTGACGCTTCGCCAACACCAGACATCATGAGCACTTTCGGTGTGTTGATAGCGCCGGCGGTGATGATGACTTGACCGGCCTTTGCCAAGCGTATCGTCTCCCGTTGCCCGTCCGATCGAATGACCTCCACCCCAACGGCTCTCGCCGCATCGTCGATGTCAACTTTCTGCGTCTCACACCAGATCACAGCGGTTCAGCGCTCGTCAGCTCCTCTTCCCCCTGCCAATGGGAGCATACGCAAGAGCACTAGACGAACGCACCAGTACAAGTGTGTTGAGCATCACGCGGAAGTTGGCTCGCTGGGACTCCTTCTGTCCCTGCAGAAGTGGCCCGAGGAACGTGCGTGCGGCACTCTCGCGGACCCCGTCCCGCGTGTTGAAGTGGTAGAAGCCGGCTCCGAAGCGGCCTCCGGGGGCGTTAAAGTCTGCTGTACGAGGCAGCCCGACCGCCTCGCACGCTTGCACGAACTGCTCCGAGAGTGTGTCGCGCATGCCAGCCTCGCTCGTGCGCACGGTCCCCTGCAAACCATGGAAAGACGAGGTGGCGCCGTCGTAATCTTCCATCTTCAAGTAGATCTCCAAGGCTTTCGCCCACGTCCAGTTGGCCATCGCCCATCGGTCCAAGTCACGCGGCAGTGCGCGCACTACGTGTACAGTAGCAGAGGCGAAGGCAGCAACACCAAAGGCTTTAGTACTAGCTCTTCACATACACGGTTAGTTGGCACGGTGTGGATGTCGCACCGTAAAGCATCGCGTTGTGGATTCCACAGCCTCCGAGCGCCTTTGCAATGTTCACATCCGGGTAGTCCCAGTGGAGACTCGGCGTATTGGCAACGCTCGTCCAGTAGTACGGCACATCGAACGGCGTAAGTACCTGCGCGTTGAGCGGTGACTCGATGGCCATCTGCAGCATCCAAGGTGTCAGTTCAGTTAGCAACGCAGCCGCCCATCTGCATCACCCCGCCCCACAGTATCGTTTGTCGCCTTAGTGGACGCACATTGCCTCCAAGTTCTGCCTGGGACGCATCGCCAGCTTCAATGAGAAGCACCTTTCGCCACGTGTCGTCTGAGAGGAGCTTCGATAGCACAGCACCGGCCGGACCGCCACCAACCACAATCGCATCGTACTGTCCTCGACGACAGTGAGAACAGAGCGACCATGAGGTGCATACTCGTATCGTAATTGATAGACTCGCTTCAGCGTGGCTTTGCGCACCTCTTCGCGTACGTGTGCACTTAGAGTTTGTGGTGGTCGAAAGCCGTGGCAAAACACCTCGACCGCCATGAGCAGCGCGATCACAATGGCCGTCACTGCCACTGCCACCAGCAGCGCGCGCTGGTGGATCTGCACCAGGCGCCGCCCACGTTCGACCAGCGACGGCGACGTACGTCGACCCAGCAGCAGCGCTGAGCGCTCTGTCGGCTGCTGCTCGCCCGCCACCATGTCCGGCAGCCGTTTTTGTGGATGGATGGTTGGTGACCCTGAACGCAGAGGCCGCTTCAAGATGGAAGCTTCAATCAAAATACAATCAAATGCTGAGTTCAACGATCTGATGCGTCCGAGTTCGTGAGCCTCTGAATCTGAAGTCTGAAGAAGAAAATGTCTGATGATGATCTGTGATCTGATGTTTATAAGATTTATAAACATCAGATCACAGATTATCATCAGACATTTTCTTCTGAGACTATCCCGGACAAAAATATCCTTATGGCATTTTTGAGGCAAAGCAAAGGTTTTTTTGCTAGAGGCCTTCAAAGTCAGTGGATAAAATCCTTCGAAAAACTCGGGGTGGAGAAAGCCAGGAAAACTGTATTGAAGATCAATTAACACCAAGTCTCTGAAGAAAGGGTCATGAAATGCCGCTTCAGGGGGAAACCGGAGACCATCTAAATTTGGAACTTGGTCAATCCAGCTCAAACTTCGTACACCTGTTGATCTCTATGTTGTGAGTTAGGATCTCCTCTTGTTTTCATGCAGAGCGCAGTGGTTGCTGAGCAACTTGCATCCGTGTCGACCATGCTCCTCAATGTGGCCGCGCGTATGCAAAACGAAACGACAATCATTCTTGCTGCTCGCATTCAGCAAAACATTGGCGTCGACCACTTCGAATTTTGACGCATTTGGCCAACCATTGAGTATGCGACAAAGACTAGATACGATAAAATCACCTCAGTTCAAGATCATGTGTGGTTGAGAAAAAAGAACCCACTAATATTCATATACATCCTCCCATAAAGCATGTGATGGCTGTGAGAGTGTTTGTCACATCCGTCTTTCAACTTTGCGGCCACTTCAGCTTAAAAGCAAGCCAATCACTTACTATGGCGCCATATCCACCACCATATCTCGGCAACATCGCGCCCGATCAAGCTCACACTTTGCTAACTCACTCTCGATATATACGTGAACGTGTCCTCCACGTTTGAAGCGAACCGGACAAGTATCGGGTTTACCTCCCCATTCGATTCCCCCATTGCAATGACCCGTTCTAACAGAGACTTGGTCTAAAAAACGGGTTTAATTCATTCAATTTCAACACGTTTGACACAATTCCAGATTCGTTTAGACGTTGTTCAAAGTCCCATTTGAAAGAGCAAAATTCACTTTTAACACAACGTTTCTGTAAGAACTAAAGCCTCCAGACAGGGGAATCAAAGGGGAGGTAAATCAAGAAATGGTCAATGCTCTCCACACTTCTACACAACGTTCGAATACTTCTCAATAACATCTTGTAAAAGTTTGAGGTCAAACTAAGCATCCGTTGCCTAGCAATGGCGCAGCGTGTGCATCCTTCTTGTTGTACTTCGCCCCATTAGAGTCGAAATGGCTGTGAAGCAGAAAACACAAAGTGACCAACATTCTAACTGCAAAAGTCGCACTCGAATTCCATATTTTTGTCTTGGCTCGCACCCATCAAAACGCCATACATTCCAACCAACTGAAATTTTTGGTGCGAGGCTCAGAACTTCTGAGCCCAGAAGCCATACCAAAACGCCATACAGTAGTGTACCGTACTTTTGCACTGATAGATGATATGCTTTTTGATTTCAGGAATGTTGGTCAAAAATGTAAATGGGCTCGAGGCCACCTCTGCTAGGGACCGCATGGGGAAGGCGCTTACTCGCCAACCAACGTGTTGTTTTTTATGGCAATGGCAGATTCTTACTCAGGACATCAAAGTCTAGAGGATGGCAAAGTTTCATGAGCATTGGAAACGTTCCAGATTTAGGTGTCTCTCCATTTGCCGTCAAATCGACCCTTTTTGCTTTAGTTCTTACAGAAACGGCGTGTTAAGTGAATTTTGTTAAAACATTTTACACCAAAATGGGAAATTCAATTTTTCGTACTCAATCGAGGCAACTTTTTTGAGAGACTCGATCTCAGCAACCAGATATGCGATGGTTTCAAAGCTGCAGTCCAATGTATAGCTGATATCAGAAAGAGGTATTCCGTGGTATAGGTGGTCTAAAAGCCTCAAAACGACCATTAGGATACTTTTGCCTGGGGTAGTCTCATTTAATGTGATCGCCAGTAACTTCCTTTTTGAAATCTGTCATACTGAATCCAGTGGATATTATCCATCCTTCCTTTTGGATCAGTTCATGCACTTTTTTAACACTTCTAGCCCCGTAAGATGTAAAATACATATTTAGCATTTCATCAAGCTGTATAATACCGCTTGAGCTTTTTGGAGATGTTTCTCCAAACAAAAATCTAGTCATCGCATACAAAAAAATCAAGCCAAAATAGAGCTCCTCGGAGGCGATGTAGCGGACCTCGCACCCATTTTCCGTCACGTGACAGAACAGCACCCACTCTCTCGTTTTTTGAAGATCTGAAAATTTGAACAGGCGAAACCCGCATGCTCTCCCTCCAACAGTTTGGATTCGCCCCCTCCTCAACAAGTGTTCGAATGGCGTATCGTGCGCCGTAGACGGCATTCACGCAGGCATGGGCTCTGCTGCGCGACGACGGCTGGAAGGCAGCACCAGGCAAGGGCCTCAAGAGTTACAATCGCTACGACACACACAGAGATACGGCGGTAAAGGCGAGCGCTCCGCATGACGTCGACATCTCCGTGGTGAGCACATGCTGAAGGGAGTTCGTACTGAAGGAAGACATGCGCACTGGGCTCCAGATCCAACTGCAACTGCATCCGGTACGATCATCGCGTTGTTTTGCCATCGTCCATATCTGTCTGACTGTGTATGTCGCTTTAGCCGCCAGCCAGACCGTCCAATGTGCGTACGGCCGTGCGTACTCTCGCACCACCAGACCCAGGGTCCATTCCACCATCTCGTTGAGCGGTTAACTACGCCGGCAATGACTCCTCCAGTGGCGCTGCGAGTAGCTCGTTCAGTCGTGCGGTCTGCAACGCCACCAGTCGTGCTACCTGCCTCGTCGCCTGCCTCGCCACTTGTCGCGCCGCCTTTGCAGCCAGTTGCGCCTTCTGCCGGACAACCACTCGTGTCACCTTCTACGGCGCCATTGGGTGCAGCTTGGGCTTCGAGTGCCTTGGCTTGTCCGCCGACCGTTACAGCTTTGCCGGCGAGCACCTCGACACTGCCGCTGTCCCATACAGCTTCAGGGAAGCAAAAAGGATAAAGGCGTGGGCAGTAAGCGCTGGTAACGTGACCCACACTCGACGATTAGAATCGTCTTTACTGCTATTCGGTCAAGCTTGCGCATAAGTTTGAAAATAAGTAGAAGGACGTGTTCACGAGTCGATTGGGCATTGCGCTGGTCAGCTTCTACATCATCTCCCCCTGCGTGGGGAATGCGGGATAAGAGCAGGTGTCGACACACGCGTACTTCATGCACGAGCTCCACCAGCAGCCTATCCTGTGTGATGCTGGCGAGTTCGCTGGTGGTGACTGTGCGGTCAATGACGGCATCACCTCCTCGGAGACGCGCACCCCGACGGTGTTCATGGCTGCTCACACTAGCCTCCTCAGCAGCGGGTTCTGTGTGGCAACTGACGCATATGACAACACGATCAGGAAGCATAGGAATAACTCTTGTAAGGTAAAGTCTGCGCTCAACGCACACGTAGAAAGCCCCTGAAGACAGCGCACTACTGCAAAGTTCGCGGAGGAGGCCGGTGGTGGTCACGTGTTCCTCTGAACAAAAGTTCGCCAGTACGCCTAGAGGTGAACAACCGAGAGACGTGTGCCTAACCAAAGCGATCGCTGTGAGACAACGGAAGGAAGCAACAACAAAGCACGGCGCACATCAGGTTCAGGAAGAAGAGCGCGGGCAACGAGTCGGGAGGGGGGTGGCGGGAGCAACAGCGGCGCGAATGAGTCTGGCAATGCGAGCGACAGCGACTTTGAGTGAGAAGCCGTGAGGGTGACAGCATGTGAGGTGTGGGACTTTGATGAGTGAGTTGGATGAGATCAACACGTCATTGGATATCTTGTGTGTGATTGGGCAGAGCGTTTTAGAGCATCTTCTTGATCGTGTGGCTATGCTGCTTTCACACGCCTTCTGGCACGGAATTCAAATATTTGGGGAGCCCAAGTTCAAGTTGCCCATCACTTTCTACAAATTAAACGCGGATTCTAAAGCTTTGTTTTTTTCAAAAGATTTGAATAAAGCTGTATTGCGCGACACAGACTCGGCGATTTTAGCGACCTCGTGACCGAAATCCGCAAATACAAACATCAAGATTAAATCGTTAAGATGTGTTGTACATCTTAGTTAGGAAATTCGGGGCGAAAATCGCGGGGCTAGAAGTGTTAAAGGTGTTAACACCTCTAATCCCGCATGTTGTCTTAGACAACACTGCCCAACATGTTGTCTAATACAACATGTTGTCTAGTACAACATGCTGTCTAATACAACATGTATTTTTCACAGTAAAACTGTCATATAGAGTATACTTTGTTTCATATGCGGAACTTTGGTTGAGAAGACAGATCCTGTCACTCGCACGAATTGCCACTGTCGCAAAAAAGGATCCCTTTTGATACCATGCTTCGTCCTACTCTTCGTGCTGCACTTTGATGGCCAAAGACAAGTCGAGAAAGCAGAGACCAGGTCGATAATGGGTGGCTAAGATCGCGTGACCTGCACACGCGAGCTCGCTTCCAAAAGAGATCATTTGAGTTTTGCAGGCAGCAGCACAAGTGAGAGAGCGAATGCATCGTCACTCGCAGCGTCAATCTGAGTTGAGCGTGCGCATGCAGGCAAAATGGATAGAAAGAGAACTGACGCGAGCTGCCGTGTGTGTTGCATTGTTACAGCAACCCCAAGCGGCTACACCCGCGCAAACGTGGTACACGCATTTCGCGAGGGCTGTCCGCGCTTGGGAGCTTTTCGCTGGACAGCATAGCATGGACGAGGGCTCTAGGCGGCGTGCGTGTACGAACGAGTGGGGAGGACCGTTGCAGCTAGCGTCCAGTGCGCTGGCTTTGTTGGCGACAACGCTTTCGCACGATGGTACCTGAGAGGAGCGCCGTCGCCACGTCACGTTAAACATGCACAACGCCACGAGAACGCAAGTCCGCCATCAGGTTATGCGAGCCCGCCGCCACTTCGTGCGAACCCGCCGCCACGAGTAATGAGTATGTCTCCACCCATTGAGAGCCCACCATCGTCGCAAATGCGAGTCCCGTTCTTTGTTGGCGAAGTTGGTCTTGCTCGTTTGTGGTGAGTGGGTGGTGTGGTATTGGATTGGCATTGACGTAGTTATTGTTACTCGGGTTTGGACGTTTACCAGTATGATAAAGCGGGAAAGCACTGTTGTGTTACTCAGTCTGCGAGAGTCCGATTTCCGGAAGGCGCAACATTTTTTGTACAAACACATACTCTCTCTTTACATCCCCTTGAAAGCCAACCCATTGACGCTGTCTGTGTCGAATGTAGCAATATGTAGTCTGAAGCCTGCTCGTGGTGGCATAAGCACGATCTTCCACACCGCCCAGAGCAACCACAAGACGTGCTTTTGACATTTGGGACCAGGACAAGCGGTGCTGGGTGCCCGCGACGGCAGAGACGGGCATCTAGTTGCGCGAGACGACGGGCTAGATGAATCGCAAACGCACGCGCCCGCTAATTAGCGAGTGGGAAAAGACGAAGAAAGTGGACGGCTCCAACTACGACTTCGAGTGAGAGGGGCGAGCGAGAGACGTGAGTGAGCAGCGAGTGAGCAGTGAGTGAGCATGGTGTGAGTGGGTGAGTGAGCTGTTTGATGAGTGCAATCTTCAGTTGCGTATGTGCGTGCGCACAAAATACAGTGTCGCCACGAGCCAAAACATTCCGTTTCCAAGGACGCACAGCTCAGTTTGATGCGTCTCGTTGCGATCACATGACCTAAGTTGTGCACGTGTGTGCCATCATGCGCACACTTATCAACTCATGGTGAGTGTGGAGCACAAAAATGATATGCTGTTGGATCGCCTCCGCTTGATTGTGCTGTTGTCTACGCAAAGAAAAGTCTGGTGGGTGCAAAACATACAGTCTTAAACAGCATCCTTTTTTGGGATTTGCACGAGATGTTGTTGATTTGCCTTCAATCTTGATTCCAATTTTTGTCGGGGAGCTCGAGTCTTTTTATGGGACCAATACTGAAAACATATGTCAAGCATATTGCCTTCTACAACATCTTAAATTCGGAATAGGTTATATTCCCGGGACTGTAGGTGTTACAACACAGAGGTGTTATAACACCTCCAATCCTCGGTTTTAGCATCGAAGGGTGAGGCGAATATCCACAACGAGCATCTCGTCAACTTTTCGTTGACATTCCACTGCCGAAGCCGCATTTCTGGGCGTCTAAAGCGACTAGCAAAGTATCGCAGAAGCGCCTTCCGATTGCCGACGCTGAGTGTGCAACGCACGATATGTGGGTGATGTTCAGCTTTTGTGCTACCGAAACGGCGTTCGCAGCGCTATCTCGTAGTATATGGCGCACCTTTCGGCTCGAAGACCCCACCTCTCCACCGTTGCTTGGACTGAATCCCCCATGCTCCTGGCGGTGTGCATACCCGGAAAATGCAGGACTTCGAGGGTCCAATTACGCGGGACAAAGTTGGGGTCTATGTAGTGCAAGGTGCGAGTCATCAAGCTCTTCTGCGCTCGGTCTGTACAAGTGTCCGACGTCATTGGGTAGAAGTCCGCGTCGTCTCGGAGCCGGAGTTTTAGATTTTGGCGGAGCTCGGCCGTGACTTGGGCAACCGTGGTTCTCACTAGTGCACGCTTGGAAATATTTATCTTGACTATACTTTCCGTAACCACAGATTTAGACATTTTCAAACTATCCGACGTCGAGACCGACAACGCTTCGGTTATGCGCACTGCGTGGGAGATCATGGAGACCCGCCATCCGACCGCGTACGTCAACGACTGTGCTACCCACGTCATCGATCACTTAGTCAAAGAGATGTGCGATCTTCAGAGAATGGCTCCAGATCTTGCTCAAGCAATCCCTTTTGTCAAGGTCGTCACCACACCCCAAAACATTCGTGAGTGCGCGAGAGGGGCCGGATTCCGTTGATAGGATCGCACAGGCAAATTGGACACCGGCTTGTTTCACTATGTAGCTTGCTTGGCTGGTTGGTTTGTCCAGTCGGTTCAATTGGGTGGACGATAAGGGTTTGTGCTGCTAGCGCGCTTGCTTGCGATGCGTTCGCGAACTTTCTTCGCGTCTCATCTTACAAGAGCGAAGGTGGTTTCTTCTTCCGCGGTTCTGCACGTCGACGACCGATACTGTCTTGCATCGTTGACCTTAGAATAGTCTTGATGCAGCGCGAGCAAAGAAATGTAGTCATCTTTTCACGTGAGCGAACCTTTTATGTTTCTTGACCAACGTCAATCGGATGCTAAGCGCGCATGCGAAGGACACGCATGCATAGGAGAGCTCCACCTTTTCCGTCTCGCTAGGTTGCTCATTTACAGTACTGCACCATCTGTAATGGTTAGTAATGTGCGACAGAACTGTATATGTTTTTTTAAACCGACATACCATACCGTAAGTAGTTACCGAAATTTCTGTCGAGGAGGGTCAACCTGTTTTGTATACGGTAGATGCCGAACAGTAATCCTACCATTAGCTGTTTGCCCGTTGTAACGCACACCGTTTGATCACTTTCTGTCACGGCGAGGTGAGCCAGTTTTCCAAATCGTGTTTAGAAAACAATTGGGTAAATGCCGTTCAAAAATAGAAACGGACTCATATTACGAAACGAAGTAGTATTCGTGTTTACAAAGGGGTCCTGTATTTATTTTGTAAATTCGTATGATTTTTCTTACAGGCACAACTTGGCATTAAAATCGAATATTCGACACCCTTTATCGAGTCGCAACGAAGGATTATAATTTGGTCAACTCATAATGTAGAATATGCAGAGAAGAAGATTGTATTTTTTGGTAATCCCAATAGAAGAAGTCGAACATTCACTCTTCCGTCATTGCATTTGTAGTGTCCATACTCACTAAAGGATTACTGTAACGTAAACTTTTAATTTAGTGAACTTTTTACTGCTAAGCAAAAATGCCGGCACTGACAGCCACGTGAAGAAAGGATGTTGGCAGGCTCTAACGATAAAGCGCTATTGAATGGTTAGTTTTGCTGATTTTTTAGGTCTCTCAGTCTTGTTTAGTTCTGTCACCAAAAAGTTGTCAGGTACCGTTCTGCTCATTTGTCTAGGGTTTAGGGTCCCTAAACAGTGGAGGACATGATACTTTAATCCAGTCAACCGCGAGTAGCCCCTCGAATACACAATGTCCTCCACCATTTATATAGAAATTTGTATCCAAGTACTCATTGTCCTACAAGACCTCGATGTCCTCCCCGGATACACTTGATCTTTGTAGGTGAGGCCTCTATGGACT
>JAASFJ010000195.1:0-33549 GCA_023333755.1 Globisporangium uncinulatum | reverse complement strand
GCTCGCTGGTGCCACGCCACTGTTGTTCATCCATGCTTGTGTTTTCGTTGGTGTGAGTGGAAAAAAACCAAAACGCAAAGGGGCCAGCTTGCAGACACTGCACCAAATCCAATTTTCGCAAGCTAGCGACAGTACTTTGCATATGGCGGTCGTTTTGTGCGGTTTCAACAGAATATTCGAATAAAATTCTTCAATATGTAACCTACTTTAGATTACACAATTTCAAATACTTCACCTAAATTAGATTACGCATTTGAAATTGAATTGGTTTGTGGACCCAGTGGTCCACAATGTATCAAATCGTGGACTTCTCTCAAAAGATGGACTTTTGTGGATGCTCGTAATAATGTGGTTCACGCAATATTTGCTGTGGTCATAAAACACTTTTGTGTGTGTACATTTTCGTAATTACATTCGTTAGGGTTACGCTGGATAAAACAAAAAAGTACCCCTGGTACCCGCGCGTCTCTTGGAGATCCATGAGCACACAAGAAACACAAGAAACACAAGAGCGGATGTGATCATGGACCCGTACGACTCGTACGTGCAAGCGCTAGACCTCAAGACAGAAGGAGGGCAGCTGTTGTTCTTTGCATACCTTCGTTCCTGCAAGGGGTTACTTCTCATATCAATGTTCGTGTTGTCCCTCCCTTCGGTAAGTGCTGTTGACAGCGCAACACACTTGTGTGATGCAGTCATGTGGGTAGTGATCTGATCCATTGATGGAATGCGTAGGTCGGCGACATTCTATACGAGCTCGCGTACAGGACCGACTCGCCCATGCACCCAGACGGACGATGGCGGATCTTTATACTCATGGACCTGGCCAACATGCGTGCTGCCTCGGACATGTTGGTCAGGCTCCCTGTTGCTGATTCCTACCTACCTACCCTTTTCACAATCCACGCTACACTGGTGCCGCCGAGACGAAGCTGCCCGTGACGACAGTGCCGTCGAGCAGCACGAGATTGTCCGGACAGAGGTAGCCACCTGAGTTGGCGCGCGCACAAAAGTCGCTCTTCTGGCCTTCGGTGTTGACGGTGAGCACGCGCACATAGTAGACTTTCCCAGTCGCGAGCCCAGTCAAGAGCGCCGAGTTGGTCGTGACGCTCACCCAGTTGAAGCCCGTAAAGTCGCTATTGTCCGACCACTGGACGAGGTAGCTCTCAAAGCTCGAGCCGCCAAATACCACGTCGAGCGTCACGAAGGTGGGACAGCTCAGCGGCACGAGTTGCGTGCCTGAGCACGGAATCAAGTGCGCTGGGATGCGTGGAACCTGCCACGTCACCTGGAGCGAACCAGCCGGCAGTGTCGCCAGGACCTGGAGCGTGTGCGGCTTGCCTGGACGCGTGTTGACTGGGATCTGCGACGGTGGCGTCGAGACCTGCGGCGTCCCGAGGCCGCCAGCGTTCATCGCGAGCACGCGCACAAAGTAGACTGTGTCCGGTGTGAGCAGCGTGAGCGTGTACGACCTCTGACTCGTGTCGGTGATCTTGACTTTCGTCGCGTCCGCGCCCAGCGAGTCAAAGCTCGCAGAGATGTCCCACTGCACCACGTATGCGGTGATTGTATCGCCGCCGTCGTCGTCCGGTTTGTCCCATTGCACAGTCAACATGGTTGATGACGTGACGCCGAGCGCGACCTTGGTCGGCGCGCTAGGGGTCGTGTACGGGTTCAGCGACGCTGGAGACGAAATCTGGTACTGGCCGTAGCCTTGCGAGTTGGCTGCCTTGACGCGGACAAAGTAGAACGAGCCCTTCGCAAGCGACGAGATCACACGGTAGTACGGCGCGCCGCCTGCCAGCAGCGCCACGACACCGATCTGCGGGCTCGGGAACGCCGAGTCCGTGGACCACTCGACTTGGTACGCTGTGACCGTGTCGCCGCCGTCGTCGTCGGGTGGACTGAAGATCAGCTTCAGGTCCGACACGCTCATTGCTTGCAGCGTGACTCCAGTCGGCGGTCCCGGCACCACCATTGGCTTCTGTGGGCTCGGCGCCAGCATTGGGAGACCAAAGCCGACTTTATTGTACGCGAACACGCGCACGTAGTACAGCTGCCCCTTGTTCAGTGCGCCAACGGATGGGAGCGTCTGCGTGCCCGTGCACGGACGGTTGGCTAGGCCAGCAGTCAGCTTCGTCGCTGTCACGCGGTAGTCGCCAGGCGTGCACGTATTCGGGTTGCCAATGACGCACGCGAGCCCGTTCGGAGCCACTGGCGCGAGCACAAAGTCGTCGCCAACGTCCATGAACGTGATTGTCCACGTGTAGCCGCCGTCTGCGGTCGCTGTTGCTGTCCGGACGACTTGGACGCCCGTGATGGAGCCGAGGTACGTGAGCTTGGACTGGAGCGACCCAGACGTCGCCTGTCGTGATGGCAAGCACCTGTCCGCGCACAACGGACAGTCGGTACAGAAGATCTTGGAAAACGCGAGGTTGCTGCTCCCCAGCTCCTCCTCCGCTGTCGCGACAGCATCATACGGGATAGGCGCTGACGTTAACAGCTGGTTGTTGCGCGTGAGCTGCAGCGTAAACGATCCAGCGTTGATCGGGTCACCGGTAGCGCCGTTGCGCCACGTTCGCACGGTCCAGACAGCGCGTGTTGGTGCTGACGGACACCAGAAGTCCTGCTGCCCGCGGTTCTTGAACAGTGGCGACGGGTCGTACTCGACCCGGTACATCCGAACTGCGTCGCCGCCGTGGCTCACAGGGTCGCTCCACGACACTGTCATTTGCGTCGCAATGCCAAACTTGACGCCCGCGCTCACGGCCGTCGGCGGCCCAGGCACTTGCACGGGCGGTGTGATCGACATGGGGGCGGCCTTGATGCGGGTGCCGAGACCGAGCGCGTTCTTTGCGGTCACACTCACGTAGTACAGCTTCCCGGGGACAAGGCCCGTGATCTTGTACGTGAGCGTACTGGCGTCGAGGGTCTCGTAGAAGCGATAGTCTGCGACCATCTCTCCTGGCGCCGCCTTTGTGGCGATCCCAGTCGTGAAGAGTGACCACGAGCCTGGGCAGACGTCCTCGCCCGGCACACAGAGCACGCCGAGCTTCGTCACTGCGTTGTCGCCGTCCTTGATGCCGACAAACGCGTCCGACGGCGTGATCTTCGACGAATCGACGATTAGCGCAGGCGCATTCCCGACATTCGAGTCGAACGTGATCGTCCAGATGAAGCCGTTCGTGGACGGTCCTTCTTGGTTCACTGTCACTTTCCCGACGGTCGAGAGCGACTCGAGCATGAGCTTGAGATTCGCGGCCGAGATCTCAGCTGGCAAGTAGTTGGACCACGCCGATCCCTTGTAGCTGAGGCGGAAGTAGCCTTGAACGCGCGTGTTTGCGTGATACGTCATGAGCACTTGCACCTCCCGGTAGCCAGGGAACCCGACCGGTGGGACGCGCGCGCCAGTCACAGCTTCAAAAACGCGACCGACAGTGTCGGTACTGCCGATGAGCGGCGTGATATCCAACTGGATCATGGGCAGATCGCCTGCGTTCGCAGCGCTCACGAACGTCACGCGCCACTGGTATCCTTGCACGACGTTCACTGTCGTTCTCGACACGAGCACGTGCCGAACTTGCTGCACGCCGACGACAATGTTCATGAGCGCGTTCCGGAGGTTCTCGGGCGAGACGTCGAGCGGCATGTCGCTCGTCTTGCCACCACCGAACGCGAGCGTGAACAGCGCTGTCGTCGGCCGTGTGACCCACTTCACTTCGATCACTTGCACCTCTGCTTGCGCGTCAGTTCCCCACCACTCGACCTTGTAGCTCGTCAGCGGGAGCCCGCCGTCCAGCACTGGTTTCTGCCACGCCACAGTCGTCGAGTCGATCGGGGACGGCGACATCGTGAGCGTGCTCACTTTCACGTTCACAGGACCGTCCGGAGTGCGCGTTGGTGCGAGCGGGTTCGGCGCCAGTGTCGCACGACTGTACCCGATCGAGTTCCTTGACTTGATCTGCACAAAGTACCGCACGCCCGTGTTGAGGTTCTTCAGGTAGTAGACGCGCGGCCCACCAGCGTACAGCGTCGGGATGTCGCCACTCAGCACATCCACGTCCACTGGCGCTGCTTTCGCGGCCGAGTCGAACGTCGAGACAGTGTCAAAGTCGACCCAGTAGTGCGAGATTTGCGCGCCACCTTGGCCCTTCCCATCCCGCGTGGGGGGTTGGATCTGTATTTCGAGTGTCGTGCCCGAGTACGGGTACAAGTAGACCGAGACTGGCGGGTCCGGCACGGTGTCTTTCGTCGTCGCGGAGAGCGGGAAGCTCCACTTCCGGTTGTTCGGCGGGTCCCCGTTCAGTGCGATCTGCTGCACCGGGACTGAGTTGACTGCAGCGACGCGCACGTAGTACTTTGTAGCGATGTCGAGGTTCGAGATGAGGTACCGGAATGGTGGGGACCCTTGAATGAGGGTGCCCGACAGCACGGCTGGTGCGTACACGTAGTAGTACAACGGGTACGTGCGTGTGTCAAAGTTGCTGCAGCCGTGGCCGTTCGCGACGTCGATTTGTGTCGACGCCACTGCCGTCACCGTGAGGACGCAGTTCTCGTCTGCGATTGTGAACGTCGAGTCGACCTTCAAGAGCGTCGTGAGCGAGCTCGTGACAGTGAGCACATTGCCTTTGAGCGACACGGCGCACGCTGTGCAGAGCGGGAGTTTGTGCTTAAAGTCGGTCCGGACGTCCCACTGCACAATGTACGACGAGATGTCGGTGTTGAGAGTCGGACTCACGTTCGTCGACGACAGGATCGGCGGCGAGAAGAAGACTTCGATCTCTTTGCCAGACACGATCACGAGGTCGACGTTCGACGGTGCGTTCGGCACTTGGTTCGGCGTCCCACGCACACTCCCGCCAACCGATGACAGCCCTCGCTCATTGCCGTTGAACGCGACGACTTCGACAAAGTACTCTTGACCGATCGTGAGCTTCTTTGTCGTCTGTGTCGGGATGTAGTAGCACTTGTGGCACGAACTACCCCGAATGACCACGGTCGAGTCGCTCGGATACAGTCGTGGGATCTTGGCACGCAGATACGACAGTGGCGCGTCGACTTGGAGCATACTCACAGTCCATTCGTAGCCCTTTGTCCACTCGGACGCAACCACTCCAGTCTGTGACTCGCCGACATACCCCGTCTCGCGGCCGTTGAGGTCGCCGAGGTACAACCGTGTACTGTCGAGTGCGTCTGACACAGAGTCGGTCCGAACCGTGTACCAGCGACCGCCAATGCGGATCTTGTAGCCAGGTAGGCCGTACCCAGCGTTTCGGAAGTCGCACGTGTCTCCAGCCGAGCACGTTGCGAAGATCTGTCCCTTGACAACGTCAAGCTTGCCTGGGATGGCTTGAGACGCGAAATCCTTCGAGACTGCCGCGGTTGTGACCGACTCGAGGTCTTCGAGCGCATACCGCACGTCATCTGCGCTCGACTCAGCATTCAGTGACCGAGTGTACTTGCCCTTGTACCCAACTTGGAACGTGCCGCTCATCTTGGCAGTCAGCATGTCGCGGTAGACGCCGTCGATCGACGCGTCCGTGTTGAGCACCACCGCCGCATCGGCTGACGTGATCGCGAGGCTGATGTCGCCGTACACCCGATCAAAGATAATCGTGACGTCGACAGCCGGCGCTGCTGCTGCGCACATGAGCGTCTGCGTGCTAAGAACCGTGATACTGTCCGCCTCAACGTTAAACAGCGTGTGCAGCGACGCTTCGAGACTCGCGAGCGTGGCCACAGCCGAGATGCCTACCGGAGTGCCGCTGTACGTGAACGTCACGGTCTTCCCCGCTCCACCGACACACGAGAATACGACCACTTCCTTCCGGAAGTTCGTCACGCCCTTCTGCGTTTCAGCGATGACGACCTTGGCGTTCGATGTTAGGAGCGGCAGGTCGCCGAGCTCCGACGTGAACGTCACCTGCACAACTTCGCCACGGTTCAGCGTCGTCGTTGCTGGCGTGACAACCACTGTGCCGACTGTCGAGAGCGCAGTGAGAGCTGCCGCCAGATCCGCCGCTGTGCTGGTCCCGACAATAATATCCGCAGCGATCGTTGCACCGCGAAACGTGAGCCGAAACACGTCACCGTTCGCTGCAGCGTTCACGACAGTGACAGACTGGACTTCGAGGACGCGTGGCGTCTTGATGCTGGACCACGCCAGGCTCGGAGCGCCGGTCATGATCCGCTGCGTTCGATAGAGGACCTCTGGGTCTGCGATGAAGTACTCGCCTGGACTCGCAGCAAACGTCGCGGACGTGTCCCACCGCACCTGGTACTTGGTGATTGGACCTCCATTGTCACTCAGCGGTGGATCGAACGACAGCCAGAGCTGGTCTCCGACCGCATCCGAGCCTTTCCGGACTTCACGGACAGAGACGACGACCCCAACGCCCGAGAGCGATACAGCGTTCGCTTGGAGCAGCGGCACGTCACCTCCGTTCAGTGTATTGTCGAGGAACGTGATGCGCCACGTCAAGCCGCCTTCGCGGTCCATCGCTGACCGCTCCACTGCAACTTGGCCGACATTGTCCAGCGCCTCGAGCTTCTCTTGCAGCGACGAGCCGTCGGTGTTGGAGCTCATGATCGAGCCTTGCGCGTTCCAGCGAATCGGAGCCGTGGCCACTCCCTTGTACGAGAGCGTAAACGTCCCCGAGATGATGTTCCCCTTCCGAACTTCACGCACTTGGATGCTCGCGCTCGTCCCGACCAGCGAGCTCGTCACAGTGAGCGGTGGGACGTCGCCAACGTAGTCGACGAACGTGATGGTCCACGTGTACCCCAACTGAGCGGTCGGTGCGGACTGTACGACTTGCACAGCGCCGACCCACGCCATCGCTTCCAACGCTGCTTTCACTGTCGCTGCGTTCGCGTCAAAGTTGATCGGGATTGACGAGTCGACAACAAACGTGCCGCTGAGCACGTTCCCGTCGGTCAGCGTGGACGACTCGCACTTTGCACCCGGCTTGGCTTTGAACGTCGCGTCGACGGCGCAGATGAACTGCGGGAGGTTCCCTTGCGAGTCCTTGAAGGCCACAGTCCAGATGAACCCGCCTTGCTCGTCCGCGAGTGAGCGCGAGACAATGACGTCGCCAAACACTGGCAAGCGGTCCAAGTCAAGCGTGAGCTGGTCAGCGGTCGCTGTCTTTGCGTTCACGAACGTGTTGGCAGCGTGAAAGCCGCCCCGGTCGACCATGGAGATCACGATCTGCCGGTTCACGCCGGTTTCTGTAAGCACGTTGTTCTCTTGTGTTTGGAACGGCGTGCAGATTTCAAAGTCGAGCAGTGGCACGTCGCCGTAGACACCGTTCCCGTAGAAGAAGATGCGGTAGACGAACCCGTTCGGCGCCGCGACAGTGTCGAGCTTCCGGGTCACGTACACTTTGTCAATGTTAGGCATTTGCATCAGGATGTTCTCCATCGCACGCACGTCACTCCCACGAGCCGGAGCGTCAAACACGATACACGCCGAACTCTGGGAGGCACCGAGGTTCACGAACTTGAGTTTATACGACCCAGCTGCGAGCGCCTTGTCGGCTTTCACAATCACCTGTTGCACGGCCGTGTCGGTCCCCATCGCGAGCGTCGGGTTCGCGCTCACACGCAGCGTGTACGCCATCCCGCCCGTGACGACGAACGCGTCGCACGTCGCGCACGCTGGCCGCGTCTGGAGTGTGAAGGTCGGCGTCTGGCCAGCAACGTTGTTGCCGACAAACGTGACCGAGAAGAGGTACCCGTAGTTGAACGCCGAGGACGCGTCGCCGTCTCGCGTCACGACAATGTCGCCCGGGTCGATCCCGTCCAGTGCTTCCAGCGCAGTCTGGACCGCACTGGCTGCAGCTTTCCACGCGATCTTTGCCGTTGTCACAGCAGCACCAGCCGGCTGGAACGCGCCTGCGCCATTCGACACCTTGAGCACGAACCCGATCGAGAAGCTTCCAGCAGTGATCGGGGCGAGGGCCGAGACTTCGATCGTCTGGATCGTCGGTACACGGAATGCCAAGCCGCCAGCGATGCAGTTGCTGTCGAAGCAGACGTCAGAGGACGCGTACGTGCGCAGTGTCTGCACTTCGGCCATTGCCGCTGCCGACGTTGTAATCTCTTGGATCTCCGTGACGTGGGTGGCTGCGAGCCGCACTTCCTGGATCTCGCGCGAGTGGAGCGCGCAGCCGAGCGCAATGTTCTGCACAGGAGTCGCAACGCCGCTCGGGATCGCCGACGCGAGGGCGGTGAACGGCCCGAGTCCGATGTCTGTCCCTGCAGCCACGCGCACGTAGTAGTTGATGCCGGAGAAGAGGTTCGCCATGACGTACGAGTTCGACGCTGCGCCGGCCACGAAGTCGTCGATGAGCGCGAGTTTTCCAGTCAACGCACTGGTCTGCATCCCGAGCGCAGGGAGGTTCCCGACTGTCGACTTGAACTTGATCGTCCAGAAGAAGCCGTTCATCTTGTACACGCTGAACGTCGCATCCGAGGCGAGGTACGGCGACGCGACCGTCGAGTCCTTGACCAGTGCGAGCGGAATCGACTTTGCTTTGAACGGCGACACGCCGTCGACACCGTCCGAAACAGTCGAGACCTTGACGTCCGCTGTCCCGAACGTCAGCGCTTTCACGGCAGTCATCTCTATACGGTTACCTTGGACGGAGACCCCACTGAAGTAGATTGTGTACACGAATCCATTCGGGGCAGCGACTGTGTCCGTCCGTCTCGTCACCACCACGTCGCCGTCCGGAATCGCTGTGAACGCTGCTTCCATCTCGGCTTCGTCTGCGTTCCACTTGATGTCGGTCGTGAACGCGCCGCCACCGAGCGAGAGCTTGTATGTCTCGGTCGTGAGATCGCTGCCTGGGTTCAGCACCGTGACTTTCTGCACGTCAAACTGCTCGCTCATGACGCTGAACAGCTGTGAGACACTGTAGGCGACGTGGGACCCAGGCTGCTCGCCGTCGTACAGTCGCTTCACAACAAAGTCTCCCGACACCTGGCCGCCTGGCTTCTCAGTCGTCCCACTCACGGATGTCGTCACCGGCATGTTCGTGCACGTGCCATCGTTCACGGTCGCTACGATACTCGGAACGTTCCCCGTCACGAGCTGTCCGATGAACGTGATCTTGTAGATGAATCCGTTCGGTGCGTCAATCGGATGGACGTCTCGAGACACCCGCACGCCGCCGAGACCGATGCTCGCAAGCGCTTCGAGCTTCGCCTGCACGATCGATTCCAGCGCGTTGAACGCGATGCACGCTGTCGTGACTGTCGGCCCGCCGAACGAGAGGTAGTACTGCGCACCGGCGGGGATCGCAGCCGTCGCGTCTTTCACAACGAGCGTCTGCACTTCGCTGCTCCCTCCCGGTGCGATCGTCGTGAGCCACGCTTTCCGAGAGCTCCCGCCGTTGTGGACCCACTTGACGTTGACATTGCACACGCCCGCGTTCTCGTCCTTGAGGAGCAAGTCTGGCGTGACTGCAGCGGGCGAGTCGAGGAAGAAGATGTCGTACGTGTACGCGGCCGCGCCTTGCCGCACGGTCTCGAGGATGAGCGCTGGGTTCCCTCCCACTACCGGTGCGCATGGGCTTTGGCCGATGTTAATGATCTGTAGCTGCTCAACGTCCCCCAACACTCGGCTGTAGCTGCCTGCCACTGGTCCGCGAAAGTTGATCAAGTACTCGTACCCGTACCCCCACGCTGGCGACCCATCGCCGTCGCGGGTCACGTTCACGTGATCCACAGCCGCGGCGAGGTTGCTCATCGCGTTGATCGCCAGTTGCAAGTCCGCGGCCGAGACAGCGTACGCCAAGCAGGTGGTCACGGCGGTCTTCCCGTCGATCGTGAAGAGGAGCTGAAAGAGCCCCGTGTTGGTCGTTGTGACCTCGGAGTTCGACGTGAGCCGCAGTCGTTGGACCTCCGTCATCGAGTTCCCGCTCCCCCGCCTCGAGACAAGCACGTCACCGGTAAGAAGCACTGTTTCCAGTTTCGCTTCCAGCTCCGCAGCCGAGATGCCCCACGTCATGCATGGTGTCGAGATGCCGTTCGCGTTCGTCAACGTAAAGTACCCCTGTGTGTCGATCACTTGGCCAGCGTTTGCAGCCAGTGAGAGCCGCTGCTGGCCGATCGCGCCGCCGTGTGTGACCGTCTTCACGGCTACTTGAGCGTCCGTGATCGTAGGAATAGTACACGCCGTGTCGATCGCGCCGAGCGTCGACACATCGCCGGCGACAGTGTCGCCAAGGAAGTAGACCGAGTACACGTACCCTCGACGCGCTCCAGCGTCAGTCGCCACGGGTCCGATGCGCGTAACCTTAATGTCACCGGCCTTTGCGGTCGCGTCCAGCACGAGAAGCTTCGCGTTCAGCTCAGTCTCGACTGCAGTAGACGCCGCGTTGAAGTCGAGACACGCGGTGGTTTGCGACACCCCGCCCCGCGTCAGCGTGAGCTGGAAGTACGAGCGGCTCTCAGCGTCATTCCATGACCCAGCTAGCAGCGTCACTGCCACGGTCTGAACCTCACGGCCCGAGCGCTGCACGTCGTACACGAGGCCGTCGATGCGGAGCTGCATCTTTGGGAAGATCAACTTGGTTGCAGCTGGGTCGACAGCTCGGACGATCGGGGAGAGCGCCAACACTGTCACTTTCGACGTTGCTAGCACGGAGGTGTACGGACTGTCGCCGTTCGTCCCGACAAGGTTCGCGCTGCTCGAGGCACCGAACCGCACAATGTCACCTGGTGCTAGGAACTGGCGAATGTCGTCGACGCCGTCAATCGTGGCCTTGAGTCCATCCTTGGAGAGCGTCGCGATCGCACCGGGGACCTGCTGGGACGCCAAGTAGTCTCTCTTGACGTCGACTTCGCCGAACAAATACATGGACTCGATGCCCTGCTTGATCGAGTCTGCTGTCGACGAATACGGCAAGAGCGGAGTGGCTTTCGACGTCACGTTCAGCACAAAGCCACCGAGGATCGGCGACGAGCCAGCAAGGTTCGTCGTCACGTCGATCGACTTTTGGTTCCCCTGCAAGGTCGACAGCATCACTGATAGCGGTCCGACGTTCCCACTCCCCGATGGGAACGTGAGTCCGCCAAACTCGCCCGTCACCTTCATGAACCGGATGCGCCAGCGATAGCCACCGCGTGTTCCAGGGACATCCACCGGCTGATCGTCCCAACCGCCAGAGCACGACGAGTCCTTGCAGTCGGTCGCAGTCGATGGCAGTTTGATCTTCTTCACAATCACGCGACCGATCGTGTTCATCTCGTTGAGCTTGCGTTGGAAGCGCTCTTCGTCTTCGTCGAAGTGAATCTGCCGCGGGCCAATGGTCGAGTGGAAGTCGACCAGGAACGACCCGCTCAACCCTACGGAACCGGGGGTGACTTGCGTCACAGTCACTTGAAACGTGGACGCTGGGTTGGGAGCGAAGACTGTCGCGATGTCGGGCAAGTTCCCAGCTCCAGGAGGTGTGAATGTCGGGTTCGAGACGAAGCGAATCTGCCACGATACCTCGCCGTACTTGCCGTGGATCGTCCGCTTGACACTGACTCGGCGTCCGCCGCTCCAGACGCTGCCCAACACTTCGTTGGCTTGGTCCGACGACGCCTCGAGAACGCGCTTCACGAGCCCTTCGTCTGCGTTCCACGGCACGCGGATGGAAACCGGCATAGCAGTGTTCGCCATCCCCACAACCATCGCTGGGCACGTCAGTGGGACCACCTCGACTTTCCCAGCGGCCACTGCTACGACCGTGTACACACACGCCGCGTACGCGCCGACTGTGAACCGGTCGCCTTGCTGCAGATGCGTCCCAATCATCTCGCTGCCAGCTGGGATCTTGAAAAACTGCAGCAAGTTGCACGGCGGTGGCAACCCGCCGGGGCACAGTATCGTGAGCGAGTAGCGAGCACTGAAGCCCGGGTCATTCGTCACCAAGAACGTCGTGAAGTCCCCACGCAGGATCAAGCCGTTCTGCACGAGCGTCGTGTAGCAGTTCCCAGCAGTCTTCTCGCACACTGTTGCGGTCGGAGTCGCCCCACTCAAGCCCGTGCCGTCGGCGACCATCGCAGGCACGTCTCCCGGTGAGTTGCAGAGCCGAACGCCGACCACTGCACTCTCTTCTTCTTGCTCACACGGTCCGTTCTTGTCGCGCAGAAACGTCACGGTCCACGTATACCCGCCCGTGAGTTTGTTCGCTTGCGACCGTGTCACTGCCACGTCCCCGACGTTGTCCATGCTCTCGAGAATCTCCTCGACTGAAGTGCCGGTGGCCCCGCTATCCGCTTTCGTCGCCAACGCATTGTGAGCAATCGGCGCACTTGTGACGAGCTTCTTCACCGACATGAACGCTGCCGCCGTTGAGTCCAGGGCGACCTTGAAGGTCCCTTTGATCGGCCCGACACCCGCGGTCGTCACCGCTGCCACGCATGACTGGCTGTTGTCGTTCGCTGTGGTCGTCAAGCCGTCCTTGATGCACGACAGGCGGAGGTTCTTCCCCCACAACGGACCGACCTGCCGCCCCCACGCCTTTGAGTACCCTGTCTCGGGCCACACGTCGTCCCACTTCGCTCGTGCTCCTTTCCAGTTGCCCGGAATGCCACTCGAGTGGTCACTCGATGGATCAGCCCATACTGACGACGTGAACGTGATCAGCCACGTGTACGCCAGCACTTGGCTGTTCAGCGTCAAGTCGACGTCAGGCCCGAGCTGATCGACCTCGACACTCGACGGCTTGATGCTGCTCAAGCTGTTCAACTGTGCCTGCACCGAGAGCTTGTCGGCCGAGAACAGGATCGGACCGGTCGTTTCGCCGTTGAACTTGAGCTGGAACGTGCCGCCGAGCTGGTTGCCTTTCACGGTTTCATACACCTTGGCGCGCGCGTTTGCCCCTGTCAGCCCTGTGAGCGGGAGGTCGAGGTACGGCACGTCGCCGCCGTTGGCAGTGTCGGAGAACGTGATCGTCCACGTGAACCCTCGTGCTTGCGTTGCAGCAGAGCGAGTGACCTGAATGCTCGGTATGGCGGGTTTGAGTTGCGCGACCAGAAAGGTTGCGAGCGTCGTATCAACGACCACTTGGTCGAGCGTCGCGAGCGACGTGTGCGTGCCAATGATGCACGGAATCGACGTCTTGGTGCCAAACGCGAACGTGATCGTTCCGCCGACTTGGTTCCCATCGCGGCTCTTGGCGGGAAAGAGAGGCAGCGGGTTCAATGCGTCTTCGATCGTGAGCGCTGGCTGCGGCTTCTGCACGTCTGCGTTCACGAGCGAGTTCGTGATGACGGTCATCGTCGGGATGTTCCACCCGCGGTCGAGGAACTCGATTGTCCACGTGAAGCCGCCCGACCACTTGTTGGCTGTCGGGAGGAAGACGTCGCGTTTCACGCTCACAGTGCCAAAGACCTTGACGTTGTTGCTTATCACGGCTTCGAGCGTGCTCTTCATCCGCGCTTCGGACGCGTCCCATGGAATTGCGGCCGTGTTGACCACCGTGCCGTCCGACTGGCGCGCCAGCCCGAGGACGAAACTCCCACTGATCATGCTCCCGATCGTCGTTCTCTGCACAGTGCACAACGCACCACCGCCCAACTTCGTCACTTTGATGCTGGCTGCGCTGCATTCCAGCAGTGGGATCATCCCAGACCGCTTCTGGAACGTGACGGTATACACCGAGCCGACAAGGTTGGCAGTCGTGTCGATGAACTGGGCTTGCGTCACACTAACCGTGTCAATGATCAACTTCAGCAGTCCCTCGGCCTCGTTGCCAGTGGTGAGTTTGTTGACGGCCGACTTCACGGGAACGTCGATCGGGTACTTCCGTGCTTTGTAGAGATCGAGCGTCTGGCCGCTGAACGAGCTGCACAACGCTCCCACATCCGTTGGGTCGACTGAGATCGTTGCTGTCGTGATCGCCTTCACTTCGAACACGCACACGCCAGCGACCAGCCGATCTTTCACTGCGACGGTGCCGCTCACGTTAGCCGACAGCGAGAACGTCGCCCCATCAAATGCAGTGACGCAGGTCGGACACACTCTGTCTGTCAACGGAGGGGTGCACGCAGTACTGTAGCTCTTGATCATCAACGGATCAGAGTACGACTCGCACGTGAACTTGACGGTGAACACGGAAAGCGGATCGTTCGCCATCTCGTTGCCGATGGAAGCCTCGGTCGCGATATTCGGGATCGTCGTCACGAGTGTGTTCGTGTTCACAGTGACTGAGCTGACCACCCGGAGTTCCGGGACGTTCCCCGCCACAGTTCTCCCCACAAAGGTAATAGAGTACACAAACGTCAGGACAGTGTTCACGGTCGCCGAGGTCCGCGTGACCGTCACTCCGTTCGGCCCAATGTTCGGGAGCGCATTCAGTGCGCTGAGGATCACGCCAGCGCCGTCGTCGTCGTCCACCTTTTGCAGCGAAAGGATCACATTCCCAGTACTTCGAAAGTCGCGCGTCAGCGTGCAGTGCGTGCACCCGTTCGACGTGTCGAACGAGAGCGAGATGTCCCCACCAATGTTGGACAAATCGGCGGCGGCTCCGCTGATGACCATCGTGATGGTCTGGACTTCAGCGATGCGGTTCGCGACGACTTGGATCGTTTGGACCTCCTGGATATCGCCGACTGACGTCCGGATCGCCTGGATCTCGTTGATGTCGTCGCCGTCGAGTCGCAGCTCTTGGACCTCGTCACGGTCAGTTGCAGCTGTCGTGATGCTCTGAACTTCGTTGACCACTGGACTGTTTTTTGTCTCAATGATCTGAATCTCGTCAGCGCCAGTGAAGACTGTGCGCACGACTTGCTGCTCGTTCGTCACCTCGACTGTTGCATCGACGAACTGTTCCTCGTTCACAACTGTCGTGCTCACTGCAATGGATTGCATCTCGCGGACGATCGGGATCGTCGCTTTCGAGCTCTGTCCGCTGGAGAAGTCCTCTTGCTCGTCCCACTCGACCTGGTAGCTCTTCAAGCTCGCTCCTCCGTCGTAGAGTGGGTTCGTCCAGCTCGCTCGGATCGATGTCGCCGGAATCACAGTCAGATGCAGATCTCGCGGACTCGTCGGTACCTGATTTGCTGCAATGACGGACGGTGGAACCGTAGATCGTGGCGTCCCTGCTCCCTTTGCGTTGAACGACGTCACTCGGATGTAGTACATTGTTCCGGAAGTCAGCACACTCGAGTGCACGCCTGTGACTGGATCGTTTCCGCCAATGATATACGACCGTCCGGTACCGCTCACCAGCCCGAACGCTGCAGGAGAGTCGAATGTATCGGAGCTATCCCACTCGATCATGTACTGCGTGATCGGGAGTCCGCCGTCACCGCCGTAGTACGGCTTCGAAGGCGAGGACGGGTCCCACTTGACCAAGATCGCGTAGCTCGACAAGACTGTGGCTTTCGTGTTCTCTGGCTGACCAGGTGTGCGGCTCAGTGGCGAAGCTGAAAGCGGGTCCGATACTTCTGGAACTCCGTTGCCTTGATCGTTCACAGCGATCACGCGGACGTAATAGCTCCGAAGGTTGCTTGCCGGAAAGTTGAAGTAGAATGGACTCGAGTCGGTCGGCTGTACTCTGAGTTCGCCAAACATGTCGTAGTTTGGGCTGCCGACGCTCGCGAACCCGTTCGCAGTGTCCCACTGGATCTTGTACGACGTTATCAGCGCACCACCGTCGCTCAGCGGCGCATTCCACCGGACTTTCAGCATCCGATCCGAGAGCACAAGGAGCTGCACGTCTTTCGGACCCGACGGAGACGTCCGCGGAATCTGGAACGACGGCGAGATGCTGGCGTCGCCACCGTAGCCATGCTCATTGTGCGCGCGAACGCGAACCGCGTAGCGCTGTCCGGTCTGAAGTCCATTGATGACGTATCGGAGCGAGCCAGGAACTTGAATCTCTGCTGGCAAGCCGACCGCGCCGTCCTTTTCACAGTATATTGTCGGCTGCGTCCCGATTGTCGTCAGTGCTGCCATGATTCGCACGCTTGGACCATGCAGCTCCGTGCCGTCCACGCCAAGCAGTGAGATCTCGCTCTTCACGTCGGTCAGGAATGTGACGACCCAGTTGTACCCAAAGCCATTCCGTGAGCGCGAGACAGCGACGAGCCCCATGGTCACGAGATTCTCGAGCGTCACCTTCATATCAGACGCAGAGACGTCGTGGGCCAGCGGCAACGTGCTTTGCGATATCCCCCGGCTCGCGAACGAGAGGCGGAACGTGCCACTGATCGGCTGGAGTCCTTTTTGAGTCGACTCGACGTTGATTCCAGGGTTGTTCCCCGCCCAACTGTCACTCGGTACCGCTTCGATGAGCTCCTGCGGCCCCACGTGCCCCGACAGGAAGGTGACACGCCACTGGTACCCGTACGCGGTTTTGAAGACTGGTACTGGACCAGCCGTTGTCAGCGTATCCGGTCCAGCCGTTGTCAGCGTCGTCGGTGTGCCGACATTAGTGATCGACCACTTCGAGCCTGCGATCCAGACTGAATCCCCAACGACAAAGCCCGCACTCTCCAACGTCGCGGTGGACGACGCGTGCTTGGTCAACGTGTTGCCACTGGCAGTCATGAGCAAGCCATTCACGACTCGAACAGACTGCTCGCGTGTGACGTCCACGGTTCCAACGGTCGACAACCGCTCGAGTCGCTCCTTCACAGAGTTCAAGCCGATCGCAGGTGCGTTCCAGAGCACGTTTTCAGTCGTCTCGCCCAAGAACCGCATCTTGAAGTACCCGCCGAGGCTTTGCGAGTCTGCAAAAGTCACGATTCGCTGCACCTCAGGGAGCCCCTTGCCAGCCGATGTCGTGATCGTCTGCTCTTCTCGCACGCCTTCTGCTCGGTACCACTCGACGCGGTACTTGTCGATCGGACAGCCTCCGTTCTTCTCGTCCTGTGCCCACGTGACGGCCAGCGTCTTTCCGTCGACGACTGTCGCAATCACCGACTTTGGGGGCTCGGGGTGGCCGCACGTGACCGCATTCGACATGGGTGAGTTCGCAGACCCGAAGCCTTCTGCATTGTACGCCATCGCGTGGAAGTAGTACTTCACGCCTGTCCGCAACCCTGTGATTGTGAACGTGAATGGATCCGAGCCAGACACTTTGTTTGCCACCTGCACTGTAGCGCTCGTCCCGGTCAGCGTGGTTGCGTCCGCGACTGCGATTGTAAAGATGTTCCCGGCTCCGACGAGCTCTTCTCCTCGTAGGTACGCAAACGTGACGGACCATACCGCAGTATTGAGCTGCTGGTTTCGCCATGTCTTCGTCACTTTAATAGAGTAGATCGAGGTCGTGTCTTGAAGCGCTGCTTGCATCTCGAGCGCCGACGAATCCACTGAGATCGACCGAGAGAGCTTGCCTTCGAACTCGAGCTTGAACGACCCACCGAGTAGGGCGTTTGCATCAGTGGACACATCTTGCACCTCGTGCGTAAAGTCCCCGATCGCGAGGTCCGAGAAGCCCTTCACGACCTCAGTCACGAGTACGCGCGGAAAGTCACCAGCCACGAGCGATCCGTCCGCTATCAGCAGTGCCAAGTCGCCTGGAGTATGGAGGAACGTGATTGTCCACGTGTAGCCCCACGACGCAGCGACGCGAGTCACTTTCACTGGATCAGCTGCGACATTCACAGTGTCGGTAACGACAGCCAGTGCGTCCGCCATTTGGGCACCAGTGCAGTCGACTGCGAGTGCGGTCGACGTTCGACCGCCCCACGACAGCGCGAACGTCCCGCCAATGTTCGCGTCGCTCCGGTATACTGTCGTCACTTGCTGCACTTCGAAGCGTTTCTGGATGTTCGCGACGCCGTAGTCTGCACTCGAGCTGTCAAATGTCGGAGACGAGTCCCACTCGAGGCGGTACATTGTGATCGCTGCACCTCCAGTATAGAACGGGGGACGGTAGTTCACAGATAGCCACGTTTCGCCGTGGTATTCACCAAGCGCTACGCTTGTCGGCGGCGTCGGCACGACAGACGCGAGCGCTGAGCGTGTTGTGATGGCAGCTTTCGAGTCGCTGATCCCTTTCGCATTCACAGCAAAGACGCGGAGCTGGTACGTCTGGTCGCTCTCGAGCGCGATTGCCTCTTGCTTTGAACGCGCCACAGCGTTGTTGCTCTGGACCCGAATCCCAATGCTTCCTGGAGCTCCTGCAGCGTTGAACACGGTGCCGACTAGAACCGGCAGTGTCGTCGTTGGGTACATGCCCCAGAACGTGACTGTGTGGATGAAGCCGTTCTCGTACACGGCCGATCGCACAGTCACCCCGTCGACGCCGTCCAGTGCCTCGAGCGCTGTCTTGATCGCAGCCGGCAACGAAGCCCACGGCAGCCTTGGCGTCGTGGTCTCATCGCCAAACGTCAGGGTGTATTCGGCTGCAGCACCAATGTCTGCGATGCTGTTTGCTTCCAGCAGAACTGTTTGCGTGACTGCCGGGTTGCCAGCTCGCACTGTACGCGCCTGTAATGTCCTGGCTTCACGCGCTCCGATCCGCGCTTCCGTTCCTCGCCAGTCATTTGCTGGCACTGCGTCGAACGTCTCGAGATCTCCCGTGTACGAACGAAACACGAGTGACCACTTTCGACCGTTCGTGACGTGGTACACCTTCCGTTTGACGACCGAGTCGACAAAGGTGCCGTCCACGAGCACGTACCGCTTGTCTACCTGCGTCACAGTGTACTTGATCATGTCGGACGCGCTCGATCGCAGCCACAGATCATCACCTGCAGCCACGAGGTGCCTCAGATCCTCAGTCGTTCGGAGCTTGTTGTCAAAGACGTACAGCTCGGGGGTGGCCGCCACCACGCTGGCTCCGCTGTAGTCTTCCACGGTCGTGACGACGCCGTTCGTGACTGTGTTGACTGTGAGCTTTTGTCCAGCAATGAACAAAACATTTCCCTGTGTGTAGCCGTGGTCGACTGGCAACTCGACTGTCTTCTGGCCTCTTGTCGCCGTGATCACGCGCATGAGCCTCGAAACGCCCACATAGCCCGGAAGTGCGTTCGTTCCACGCGTGATGAGCCCCGCCATCACATTCACAGGTACCGTTGTACCTGCCGCGATGCCAACGGCTCCAACATAATTGTCTGTGAGCGTAATGTCCACAGGTGTGATCGCTTGGATCCAGTACTTAGTCGTGCCGATCATCAAGCTCTCTCGAATCGCCAAGAACAGCGTCGGGTTGATCGCTTTGCTGTCGATCTGGACGTTCCCGAGCACGGGGCTCCCGACCGTCGCTGTTGCTGTCAGTGCAAGCGAATACACGCCAATGTCGCCAGACGCAGTGTCTCCCAGTGCAAGCACCGAGTCGACAGTCTCGAGCTTCTGCAGCTCCTGCGTCACTTTCATGTGCGTTGCAGCGTACGCGATCCGCTCTGTCGCGATGCCACCGAACGTCAGCCGGAACGTCCCACTGATGTCGTTCTGCTTCGCTTCAGTAAACACCTCGACAGTCGGGTAGACGCTCACGTACGCGTTTTGCCCCGTCAAGTACGCGTGTTTCACAAACAGTGTGTCGGTCTCTGCGTGTTGCTGCAGGAACGTGACGCGCCAGGCCTTTCCGTAGAGCCCATACTGCGACACGGTGACACTCACTGTGCCAAGCGCAGTGATCGAATCGATGGCTGCACGCAAGTCCGACACAGTCGTGGTCTTGAACGCGAGCGAGGGTGTCTCGGCGCCCAAGTACGAGAGCGAGAACCACCCACCAATCTCAGAGGCCGCGTCACCCAAGATCGTTTGCGATCCGCCATTGCCGCGGCCACACACGCCTTCGTACCGGACTGTGTGGACCTTGCTGTGTACAGCGACTGTAGGTGCCCAAGCCGTGCACGTGCCCGCTACTCCGAACGCTGTTGGGACGATCTTGAGCGTCGGCCACGCGCCAGTCGGGTACGACCCCCAGAACCGGATCTTGTAGTCGTGGAAGTCGAGCACCTTGAGCGACCGAGACTCGCCGGAGAAGCTCGTGCAAGCACCACCACCCACTGTAGTAACGCTCAGCGTCGTGTCGTCTTCCAGTGCGTCCACCGCCACTTTGAACTCACACGCATGGCGGCTAAAGTCGTTCGGGTTCCGGCTGACCATGATGAGTGCGTCTTTCGGGAGCGCTGCTGCCTCTGTTGCAGTCAGACCCGGTTTGCTGCTCACGAGGGTGAGCGTGGTCAACGCAGCGTTGACTGCGATCACCTTTGACGCGGCCGACCCTGTGAGGACGCTCACTTTAAACAGCCGCTGCTCTTCGATAGTCACCCTCGATACAGACACCAGCGCCTCCAACTCGGCCTTCATTGAGCTCTTGGCGCCAGAAGCACCCAGTGTGATGCATGCGGTTTGTTCCCCGCCAAGCTCGAGCTGGAAACTTCCTTGAGTGATTGTTGTCGGAGCGAACAGTTGGAGCACCTGAACCGGCGATGGTGCGCCAACCACGTACGTATCACACGTGGCGTCGTTGCTGACCTCGAACGACCCATAGTACGCTGGAGGGATTGCCGCCTGCTTCTCGTTCAGACCGACGGTTGCAAGCGACGTCCCGGTCTCGACAGAGGTGAGGGACGATAGCAGTTGCAGTCCAGGATACGCTTGGTGAGCAACGGCCTCAACGTCACCAGCAAACGTAATGAGCCACTCGTAGCCGTGTGGTCCCAGCTCGCTCCCTGTCTCGTCCACCTTGAGTAGCGCAAAACTCTGTCCTGTAAAGTCCACGACGACTCCGTGGCCAGCTTGCACCTCGAGCGTAGTGCTGCCCGAGCTCGGCTGAGTCTTCACGGTAAATACGAAGCTTGTTCCGACGTGAATCGCAGATCCGGCCACGAGCATGCGGCTCTGGAGTGCTGTGAACTGCGTCGTCGTCAGCATGTTGGTGTTCGCGACAAAGCTCTGGACGCGGCTCAGCGTCTCGCCAGTCAGGACGTACGTCGCGCGCGTGACAGTCACTGGACGAAGGTTGCTGAGTGATCGGAGCTCGTCGGCGAGGACAGTCGCCGACGCGTGCGCCGACAGCAACGGCGAGCTCTCATCTCCGTACTGCAGTCGGAACGTGCCAGCGATGTCGTTCGAGAGCGAGTTAAAGATGAACAACCGCTTCACTGCCGGCGTGCCGAACGACGTCCCAGCTGCGTACTCGACGATGAATCGCTGGACAGCTGCACCGTGGCTCGCTGGATCGCTGAACTTGACTTCGAGCTCGGAGCCGGACACTGGCCACAGCCCTGTGATCGCTGGTGCGTCGGGGGCACTGCCAACGCTTGCATACAGCGGCAGCGCTCCTTTGCCGTCCCGCTGGATGATGTCAGTGCCTGCGCCGTAGCCATTCATATTCCGGGCGTAAGCGCGCACGTAGTACGGCTGCTGGGGACTCAAGCCGTCCACGACAGCCTCGAATGGCACCTCAACGCCTTTGACAACCTCTTTCACCACGACTGTGGCTCCAGTGCCAGTGAGAAGTGCCGAGTCGACGAGGAAGAGTGGCAGGTCGCCGACGTTCGACAGGAACGTGATTGTCCACGTCACGCCAAACGCAGTGTTGTCGGACCGCGTGACGTTCAGTCGCCCGACTGTCGGCAGGTTCTGGAGCTTCACTTGGACGTCCAGTGCGGTGTCGTCACAGTTGATCACCGCAACAGGGGACTGGGCAAGACTGTTTCGAAAGTTCACAGAGAAGATCCCGCCAATGTCGTCCGCCAGTGCTTGCGTCGAGAGTGTCTGCACCTCGTCCACTATCCCACCGACCTCTTTCGTCGCGACGACCGAAGCCGCACTGTACTGCCCTGTGATCCCTGTGAACGCTTGGGTCTGCGACTCGTCTACACTCAGAGTCGCAGTTACAGCGCACGCTACGCACGGTGCGTTAAACACATCGGTGAGTAGCACGGTTGTTCCAGTCGCCTTGTCAGCATGCAGGCACGGAGACGACGGACAGCTCGTCTTGCTCCCGAGGGACAAGAACGTAATGACCCAGCGGTACCCGTGCGCTTTCGTTGGTCCGAAGCGTGCGACGTCGACTTTCCCAATACCCGGGAGTCCGTCGAGCGCTTTCTTGACGTCCACTGCCTCAGCGTTCGCATCTACCGTCACTTTCTTGCGCTTGTACGCTGTGACGTGCGCTCTCGATGCGCCGAGCCACTTGTCTGTCAACCCGAGCCCGATCTTCTCGATCTTGAGCGACGTGTCGTCGATGAACCACACACTGAACTCGACGCCGCCAATCTTAATGTGTTCGCCAACAGCAACGAACGGCTTGAAGCTTGTCGCAGTCGTCACAACCTGGGAGTTTTGCGTGACAGCGACGTCGCCCAGCGCTGTGTCCTCAAGGAAAACGGCCGCGTTCGTCGCTCCACGGATGTGATACGAGTCCAGCGGCAGGTCCGTGTCCGTGAACGATGCAGTTGCGTGCACTGTGAAGATCTCGCCGCCGATCTTGACCGCGTCGCCGCGATTCACGAGCCCGACCATGGACGGCATCGTCGTCGCTGTCTTGGAGCCAGGGGCGATCGTCACAGTTACGCCCGAGTCGGTCCAGAGTCCTTCAAAGCCGAGTGACAAGGCAAAGCTGCCGCCAAGCACAGTTGTGTCTACGGAACTCGCGGACGTGACCTCCCACACCTCTGGTTCGTACCCAGGGACGCCGCGTGTGACGTGCGCACCAGTGAACGTGAGCACGCGGTTCCGCGGCAGCGTGGTTGGACAGCCAGTCGGGTCGCCCGCGAGCACATTGAGCTGCTCGCCGCTCACGAGGTACCGTCCGTCGAACTCGACCATGTACACAACGCCGTTCGCTGCGGCGGTGCCGAACGCTGAGCGCGAAACGCTCACACTATCGACGTTCGGGAGCTCTTCGAGCGCCATTTCAAACTCGACTTCAGTCGCGTTCCAAGGTACACACGCTGTGGTCTCTACGCCTGCAGCGTTCTCGTATGTCATCTTGTAGGCGCCAGCGAGCACAGGGCCGTTCGCTTCGACTTTGAACGTCTGTACGTCGTTCACGCGCTTGGCGACTTCGACCTTGTAGCCGAGCACCGGTGCGCCGTTGTGGCCCTCGGCCTTGGCGTGCTCGGGCGGCAGGAACTGCACGCGCACAGCCGAGTCGCTCGCGGCCGAGACGAGCAGCTTCTCGGGCGGACCCGGGACATCCTGGGGCGAAAACAACCTGTTCGCGTTGCAGCTGGTGACGCGCACGAGAGCGAGCAACGTGAGCCATTGCCAGCCGAGCCACCACCACTGGCGCGTTGGCATGTTTTCCACACACAGATAGGTCGTCGATGCAGCCAGCTGGAGGTTCGTGTGTGGCTGGAGTACACAGATCCGAAAAATGCGACTTTTCAAGTCTGTGTGCCGCTTGATAAAAGATCGGAGGTGATGGTGGTATTTTTCACACATTTTACTGGAAAAAACCCATCTCCGGTTGAGTGGGGGACGACACACGGACGAGAAGGTCGCTCGGTCACTTACTCATGGCGTACGAGCCCCTCGCGACCGCCATGGACGCGTACCACATCCTCGAGCGCATTGGCGAAGGGTCGTTTGGGAAAGTGTACCGTGGGCGGCGCAAGTTCTCGGGCCACATTGTGGCGCTCAAGTTCGTGACCAAGCGGGGGAAGAACGCGCGCGACCTCCAGAACCTACGCGACGAGGTACGACACGCAGCAAGAACTAGCCATCCACTCGTGGTTTGCCCCCCTTCTCATGATACTGTATACCACTATACAACTATACTAGATCAGCATTCTGCGGCGGTTGAACCACTGCAACATCATTGCAATGCTCGACTCGTTCGAGACCGAGGGTGAGTTCTGCATGGTGACCGAGTACGCGCAGGGCGATCTGTTCCAGATCCTTGAAGACGATCGGCAGCTACCCGAGGACGAGATCCGGAAGATTGCGATCCAGCTCACCCAAGCGCTCCACGCACTGCATGCGAACCGGATCATCCACCGCGACATGAAGCCCCAGAACATCCTCGTCGGCGCTCAGCAACAGCTCAAGCTCTGCGACTTTGGCTTTGCCCGTGCGATTGCACACGACACGAGTCTCCTGACGTCGATCAAAGGCACACCGCTGTACATGGCGCCTGAGCTCATGCGTCAGCAGCCGTACAACTACACTGTCGACCTCTGGTCGCTCGGCGTCATCCTCTACGAGCTCGCAGTCGGCCGTCCGCCGTTCTACACGGAGCGCATTGTGTCGCTCATTGAAATGATTGTGCGCGAGCCCGTGACGTACCCACCAACGCTCTCGCCCGACTTCCAAGACTTCCTCGCTGGCCTCTTGAGCAAAGACCCGGCCCAGCGCATGACGTGGCCCGAGATCCTCTCGCACGCGTTCGTGCGTGAGACGCCTGAGCAACAGCAAGCCCGACGTGTGCTGGAGAGCCAAGTGCGAGCACTCCCACGCTTCTTCACGGACGACGAGCCCAGCAGCAGCAGCAGCAGTAGCCGTCGCCCAGCGTCCGAAGTGAGTCCGAGCGTCGAACGGCTGCGCACGTCTGGCGAGTGGGCGATCTGCGACCCCGAGACTGGGCGACGCATCATGGGCGACGACGACAGCGACAGGAGGAGCACTGGGAGCGCACAGACGCACGCGAGCGCCGCTTCGACGCACCGAGAGAGCGACGCGAGTCGGACCCGCGACCCCAGTGCGCAGTTCCTGAAGCGCTGGCGCCAACTGGAAGCCGATATGGAGGCGAACGCACTGAACGGAAGCGCGGCTCTGCTCGACAGCCATGCGTTTCAACGAGCGCTCGGAGCGTTGGAGACGTTGTCGGGCGTCTGTCGCTCCTCTGTGACGCGCTCGGCAGCGCTGTCGCTGCTACAAGCGCAGTACAGAGCGTTAGTGAGCGTTCTCAAGGCGGTCGAGGCTGCGACCACGCTCTCGACCGTGTTTGAAGCGCGGGAGAAGACGCACAAAGTGCTCAAGACGCTTCTCGCGGACCTCGCAGCTACAAGCGACGTCTCGGACGCTACGAGTGACGTCGTCTACCACGTCGTTCGGTGCTGTATGGTGTTTACATCGATCGTGAACGCAAGCAGCAACGGCAGCAGCGACGCTGACGAGCAAGCCAACTACCGCGAGATCTACAAGACCGACGTCCGTGCTGTGAACGCACTGCTGAGCCTCCAGGGCGAGGCGCTGTACAGCGCGCACGCGAAGACGCTCAAATGGCTCGGGTCAATGCTAGACCGGTCCAAGAACCTCACGCTCTTCTTGGAACAGGTGCATCCGTCGGGCGTCGTCGAGACGCTGTGCGCAATCCTGCGGTCGTCTGGGAGTGTGCGGTCGCCTGGGGGTCGGATCACCAAGGGCGGACGGGACCTTGGCCTCTACGCTGCGTTCGCGCTCTCGACGTTCGTCCACCCAGACGGCGCGAGCTGGGGCCCACTGCAGCCGTTCCCGATCGTCGCGCTCATGGCGGACGCCAGCCAGCCTGTCGACCGGACGAGCAAAACCGTGGACGTGAAGCTGCTCGCGAAAATCCGCAGCAAAGTGCACTTTGAAGTCATCACCCAGCTTCTCAAGCGTGGTCTCGCTGAGCTTGTCGCGCTACTCTGCAGCGAGCTGAACGAACGTGCGAGAAGACACAAGAGCAACAACAACAGCAACGGTGTCGGCTCGGACAATGACGACGATGACGACGATGACGACGACGATGACGACGACGATGACGACGATGACGACCAGTCCTCGGTCTGTTGCATGCTGAAAGTGCTTCTCCACGGCTGCCGCTCGTCAGTCCCGCTGACAAAGAAGCTCCCGCAGACGCGCGTGAGCGACCGGACGGGGTCACCTGCAACCGACATTGTCTCGGTCGTGCTCATGAGCGTGGCGTCGAATGCACTACGCGCTGTCGAGCTCTACTTTGCAGTGGAGCTCTTGGCGGCGATCCTGCACCGTGGCGTGCTCTCGAAGCCTCAGGTCTGGCAGTGCGCCACGTGCTTGTACCCGCTCTTGTGCGCGTCGAGAGACGTCGCACTGCTGAGTGCGCTGAGCAACTTCTTTGCGCACGCGATTGAGACGGGCGGTGTCGACGAGAGCGTGCTAGATGCCACCACAGCGGCTGTAAATGAGCGCGAAGAGGAACTGTGGCACTGCCTCGCACGCGGGTACCTCCCGGAACAGTGTGCAGACGCTGTCTTTCGGCTCTTTGAGCACGAGCAGCTCTCGGGACTCCCAGCCACGGTCCAGAGTGCGAAGCTCCAGATGCTGACGTGCTACAACATCCGAGCCCAGGGTCTTGTCGACGCAGGCGTCGTGCTGCTCCTGCGAGTGGCCTCCAAGGCAGGGAAACAGCCGACGCAACCAGCCGCCCTTCGTCCGCAGCACAAAGAGGAGGAGGAGGAGAACGCTCGCAGCCAGCTCTCGACCGAGATGCAGAGCTTCGTTGCAGCGTTCCAGCACGACCGCGCGTGGACGACAGTGAGCCAGCTGCTCTTGTGCGGCGGGAGCGACTTGCTCTCTCCATGGGGCCTATTCTGCTTTCTCAAGCTCATGCGTGTCGTGCGTGAAGTCCAGTGCCACGACTCTCGCATGGAAGCCGCGATCAACGAGCATGTGATTCCGTCGCTGGTGAACCTCCTCGAACTCAAGCATATTACGTACCTCTTTGCCTGGCCGGACGTGGGCGGAGGCGGCAGCAACGCGGTCAAAGCGCTCGTACACGCAGTTGTCAAGGTACTTGGGATCCCATTCATGCACGGCGTGTCCGAGGAGCTCGTCGTGGGGACACAAGAGGTGCTGTACGACGTCGCGTGCGTACAGAAGCTCCTCGGTGTGCTCCGCTTTGTGTTTGCCACGAAAGAGTTCCACCTCGAGACGTCGGTGCTCGAACTGCCCATGAGCTTCCTCTCGCGGCTCGTGACAAGCTCTGAGCACTTTGGCGCACAGCTCGTTAGTGCTGACGGGATGCGCGTGATCCGCGAGTGCGGGATGCTGCAGCGCGAGTGCTCGCCGTCGCTCATCATTGACACGATCCTCATTGTGAGCCAACTCGCTCGCACGTCCCAAGCGAACTACGACTGCATCCAGCAAGCCAACTTGCTGCCAGCGTTCCACGGCTTGCTCCAGCACCACGAGCCAATGGTGCGAGCAAAGACGCTCAACTGCGTCGGCAACCTCTGTCGGCACTCGACACTCTTCTACGAGCACCTCGTCGCGCCAGTCACAGGCACGGACCCGCTCCTGGACAGCGTCATCCGCAGCCTCGCAGACCCAGACAGTTACGTCCGGCGCTTTGCGTGCTTTGCGATCGGGAACGCAGCGTTCCACACGAACGCGCTCTACAGTGCGCTCCGAACGTGCATCCCGCTCTTGATCCAGAACCTGCAAGACCCGGAAGAGAAGACGCGCTCAAACGCTGGCGGCGCTCTCGGAAACTTGGTGCGCAACTCAGACGAGCTCTGCGCTGAACTATGTCACTACCACGCGCCGCTCGAGCTCTTTGAGCTCGCGATCGCAGACACGAGCATCGCGTCCCGACGCATCGCGCTCTTCTCGCTCGGCAACTTTTGCCTCTACGCTCAGTGCTACGAGTCGCTGTTAGAAGCCGAGCCTGACTTTCTGCGGGTGCTCGAGCGCCTGCACGACGACGTCGACGCGGACGAGGTATCGAAGAAGAACATTCGACGGATCTTGGCCAAGATTGACAGTGCGGTTGGCGCCAATAGCAGCGCTTGAGAGTGTGGAAGTTCAAGCTCCTTCTTCCTGGTCAGTCAGTGTTCACGAGCTACGTCATCCGTTTCGTTCTATGAACAACACATGAAATGTACTCGTCATTCATCAACGAGGCGGCCACGTGTCGGTCGATCAGTCGGTCGGTCGCAATGAGGCTTGCTGCTCGCGTCCTGCTCCTCCTGGCAGTCGCGTGCATCCACAGTATCTTCTTCTTGGGTGACTGACTCGCCTGACTGACTACAGCAGCCTTCATGCACGGACCAGAAGGTCGCGGCACTCACTGGGTGTGTGACCCCTCTTTCGTCGTACTGTACTTGTGTGCATCGGCAGCCTTCAGCGACGAGCTCGCTCCTCCTCGCCCTCACGGCTTCGTCTCTCTGCGAGGCAGCGACACCCTGAACGCCCAGTGTACGTACGTCAGTCCACGCTTGTCGCACGGGTAGTAGTCACTTGACTGGTGGTCCAAACGCGCACTCATCCGGCTCACACGATGCGTTGTTCGCATCTGTCGGTCGTCCTCCAGTGCGACTGTACATGGGCGTCCAGCCGAGTCCTCTACCGTGTCCTCGTGGAAAGTATCGTCCTCCAGGTGGTGGTATCACGCTCTCTGAGTGCGTCCTTTGTCCTCGTGGCGTGTACGGCGACAGTCCAGGGTTGACATCGAGCGACTGCACCGCCAAGTGCCCAAAAGGGTCGTACAACGACCGTCGCGGCGGCACGAGCATCCTCGACTGCAGTCCGTGTCCACCAGGCACGTACGGCACCGGAGCAGGACTCACGACCAGCGCGTGCACGGGCCCGTGTCCGTACGGCAAGTACTCGCGGCGCTCAGGCTTAACGTCCGTGAGTGAGTGTATCGACTGCCCTGTCGGGTACCGTGGAGCGAGTGGGCGACGCCCGAACCGGCCGTTCCACGGCAACGAAGGCGGGTACCCGTGCGACCGGTACAGCGACGGCGGGACGATCCTCACGGGGCGAGACGAAGCGCTTTTGGCCGCTCGCGACGCATTCCTCGCGAACCCACGAAGCCCAAAGCGCAACTTCCTCAACAACAACAGGCCCCCGGTCGATCAGTGATGAATGAATCCAACGAGCCATGCCTGCATGGAGGAGGAGAGTCAACGTGGGCGAGCAGCAGAGTGCATCCTGTAAGCCATATAATGAGCTTGCTGCGTTTGCTGCTTGCTTCTATCGACGTGTATACGTGTATACGTTCATCGCTTCATCGCTGCTGTCACAGTACGACTGTGCACACGCCGCGAGCCTCAGTATCTGCTCGCTGTTGCTTGCGTTATGGGCGCTCGTCGGTTGGCTTGGCAGCAGCCGGAGGAGCTGGAGGAGCCGCAGCTGCGCCAGCGATCGAGTCGACACCAAAGAACTCGTCGAGCTTGCGGTCGGCGAACGCTTGGAGCTGCGCGTCACGAAATACAGAGTGATGGTCACGACGTCAATGGCTCGCACAAGTGACCAGGGCAGTCTGTATGGGGCAGCAACGTACGTCTGTGAAGACGTGCGGGTGCTCGCGGCCACGGCGCGTCGAGTAGTCGGTGAAGAGCACGAGCTTGACGGTCATGGCGGCGCACGCGCCCCACGTGAAGAGCTGCAGCGAGCGGTGATACCGGCGGTCAATCATGCGCGATGTGCTCTGTTGAAAAATGAATGTCAATGGACATTTTATCATGACAGTGAAAAAAAGACGTGAATTCAAGTTCCTACACGTACTTTGGTGTCAATCTGCTGCTACAGCTAACTACTCCATACAGTGAGTGAGTGAAGTGCACCATGCACACGGTGGCTACCCATGACGAATGGGTAGCTCACACTGCGAGCTGATCAACGAGCACGTCGAAGTCCCCTTGCAGACACTCAAGCGCCGCCTCGACCCCTGCTGCGTGCCGTCGCTCGTCGTCGTGCTTGTACTGGAGTTCTTCTTCGCTCTTCAAGACTCGCTCCGGGTCGACGTGAAGCTCGAGCATAGTGGTGTCCCCGCTGCTACTGCTGCTGTAGGCAATGCCAGCGCTCAAGTCGCTCCTGCGCACGTCGCGATTGCTGCTTGAATCACTCGACCGAGCATCGCCGTCGTACTGGATCATCGAATACGGCTCCCCCAACTCAGTCGAATGCATCCCGGGCGGGAAGTGGTCCCAGCCAAACAGTGCCGGGTTGAACGCGTCGCATGAAGGCATCGTCATCTCATCTTGCGTAGCCATGGGATACATCGGCTCAAACATCGGCAGCTCCGTCTTCACAGCGCAGAACGGAGCGACTTCGGACGGCGAGCACAGTTCCTCCAGCGTCACCAGTCCTCCGTGGCACGGCTCGAAAGGAGACGGTTCTCGCAACACGCTGGCAGGTGCGTCACCGTTAAACAGGTTGTTGGCTGGAACGCACGGCGACGGCAGCTCAGCGCCGCCGTTGCTGCTGGAGCTGCTGCTGGGGTCTGGAGGCTCGGGTGTAGCGCAGCCCCGCAGCATGTCCTCGAAGTGGAACGATCCGCTCATGTCCATCGGGCAGTCGTCGGCATCGCGTGTCGCGACTTCAAACGCCTCGCTCGTCATCTCGTGCGAGAATGAGAACAGTGAGTTCTGATTGCCATCACAACAGAGCACACACACAAGTGAGAAGATGGTCCCAGAGCTGCAGTGTGTCGTTCAAGAGGAACGGCAAACGTACTGGATACGCGTAGTCCCGCATGAACCCGAGCTGATCCGTCACATCCTCAAAGACGTGGCGCGGCAAATCAAAGAGCTCTGGCGCCACTGGGTCGTGCAGCGCAAAGCTCGTAAAGTCCTCGTACGACGGACTCAGCGGACTCACCTCACGGGCGATCTCAGAGACACAGTCGGGAGACGAGGACCCTTGCGCAGTTTGCGATCCCCGCTGGCTCGTGCGACCCATCGACACTTTCTTGCTTGCGCGTCTGTGGGCAGCTTCACCGCTGGGAGTGTTGCCTCCTGCGGACTCGTAGCCGGACGCGGACGTCACGTACGCCGACGTTATAATCGGCGGTGGACGCTTCAGCTTGGCCTTCATGGACGAGTGCCAGTGGTTCTTGACAGCGTTGTCCGTCCGTCCAGGCAGCTTCTCGGTGATCTTGGCCCACCGATTGCCGTGCTTGGCTTGCATCTCCATAATGATCTCGTCTTCCTCCGAAGTCCACGGACTCTTCTTGATTGCCGGATTGAGTTGGTTGTGCCATCTACGTACGAGTGGAGAAGCAAGGCGAGTGCCATCAACGTCAGGTGCGCATTCCATCATACAACGACACACACATTGTGTGAACCGAACGGGACGCACCGTTCTCGACACTGTTTGCCATTTCGGCCAGGCAAGTAGGACGCGATGACCGCCCACTTGCCCGCGCCATGCGACTTGACCAGCTCGAGCATCTGCAAGTCCTCAGCTGGTGACCACGGTTTCTTCACGGCTGTGCCTTGGTTCTGCAGCTCGTTCCAGCGCGCGTTGCACTGTGCGGGCGAGCGCTTGGCAAAGAACGTCGCGATTGTCTTCCACTTCTTGCCACCGTGCTTGTACACTGCACTACGCAGGAGCTCGTCCTGCATCAAGCGACAGCGGATCAACAGAGTGCAGTGAGCATCCCCTCGGATAAGATCATGGCTGGTGATGGGTGCTTGAAGTGACCATGACGTTATACAGTACCGCACGCGACTCACCTCTTCAAGCACCCACGGCTCTTCTGCGCGGCATCCCCCTGTGGTCGACGGTGGTGCCATCTTGGGTCTGGTTGCGAGCACATCCACACACCCACATCAACAATGTGAGCACCAAGCCATCAACAAGTGACGAGCTAAGCGAGCGAGTGAGATGCGCACTTTTTCGGACTCTTGCGCGTGTGTGGCTGCTGGTATGGAGCGAACCGGTGATGGTCCATTGACATCCAGCGTGTTTCTTGTCGTTGTAGTAGTCGAGTCGTCGTCGTTGCGGCTTTGAAGGAAATGCGCTTGTGAGGAAAAAGCTGGAGAACGCACCGCCGCTCGGGCGAAGAGCCTCAGGCTCAGGCCTGCTGGCGGCTACTGCCAAGCTGCAAGGCATTGTCGAGTCTGCGACCAGGCAGTCGGCGGTTGCATGCAATGTCGATAGATATGAAAGAATGAGAGAGAAGGCGCGTTTGTGGACGCAAAAGCGGCCTTCCAGGCTTCAGCTGCACCACCCACCAGTCTTAGCGACAAGAGAGTCCTTCAGACAGGAAGGTTGGCACACTTGGTGTATGATTTTAAAAAGCGTGCGAGACACATTGGGGGTCGCGCAATGTCCCGGACGCTTGTCGCGTTGTGGCCGAGGGACGTGGCTCGTCGCAAGGCCCCCCTCTTATGTCCGTGAAGTGTGTCCTCCTCGAAAGTGACCACGACTGCACGCCACGTACCACGCAGTCCGCCAGCCAAACGGGCGCAACGAGGTGCTTCAGTGCACACCAGAGGCAACGCTTCACTCGCCTCGTCGCATTCCCTGTCCACATGACACCTCGTCTCGCATGCCACGCGTCCCATTCAAGCTCTCTTGGACCAAGGCGGACTCAAAAGGTGCCTTCCAAACTCCACGTGCTTGCTTGTCTTAGTACTTGCTTGATCGTCAAGCCCATGAGCAACGAGTCTCCTGCGACAGCACAAGGACTGTGTTGTCATTGATTCAAGGGAAAATTCCAAAATGGGACTCAAATTGACTTTTCCGAGCAAAATGGGACTCAAAACCTCTTTATCGCAGGAGCACCCGATAAGAAGGCCAGTATCTTAGGATTCTTTCAGAATCATAACAGAATAAATAAACCTCAATGGGTGATGACGAGGACGGCGACGCGGCAGCGCCGATGCTCGAGTGCAACGACACCCCGAGCACTGGGTCCGCGGCTGCAGTTGCACAGCAAGTGGATGATCCGCGATTACTAGACCGCCGCGTCTCTGGCGCCTCCAGAGGTGCTGCTCTCGCAAAGAAGCGATTGTTGCCGATGGAGCTGCATGTACGTCTTTTGGTTGAGTGGCGGTGCTCAGAGCTGATGCTCAAGAGAGGTGCTGATCGTTGTGGTACTACGTGAACAGCGACGATGGTGCGCAGCCAAACTGCTTGGCGGTGTAGCGTCTGAAGCAACAGTTGGAGGAACACGCGACGACGAATTGGAGAAGGACGGCGCAGTGGTGGTGGCGCATCCGGATGAGACGCATGAGTGCGTCATCAGCACACACTGGAGATACTCAAGGAATAGAGTCATGTGACTGAGATAGTAGCTGTGGTGGCTCCATATCTGTAGCGGCACTAGGGTTGTCCAGCCGGATAAGGACAACGATGCAACTGCGAACGACGTCGATGCCAAGCGAAGTGCGTCAGTGGAGGATCCGAACGGATCCGCTTTGAGAGGTGACTTTGGTGACTTGGCATCAGCTGCAAGGAGCACGGCGGCTGCTGCGGCGTCGCTCTCAAGAACCACGTCTGGAGTCTCGCGGCTGAAATCGTTCTACAACTGGTCGGCGGTGGATCGGAAGCGCCAGCGGCTCCAGAACCGAGCGCTTGCTGACATGCCTTCCAAGTTCCATGTACGCTACTGTGTTGCGCTCGCTGGAGTCTGCGGGTGGTTTGTACAGGAGAGAGTCTTACTGTCGGTTCACACAATTGCGCTTGTCCCAGACGGCGCAACTCCCGGTCGACTTGACTCCGAAGGCGAAAATGACGATACTCACGGCGTTCCCACTCCCGTTTCTTTGGTTGAGGTCAGTTTGACGGTGTGTGTATGCCAGTGGTGCATTCGCTTCGCTTGACTGATAGTCGGAGTCATTGGTGTCATCGCTGTTCTAGCGCTGCGACCAAGCGGACGTCCATCAAGACATTCGCGGACAACACATCAGCACTAGCCGACCAGTGGTGAGTTTGCTGTTGATCTGCAGCTACAACTTCGT
>JAASFJ010000194.1:0-33576 GCA_023333755.1 Globisporangium uncinulatum | reverse complement strand
CGCGCGACGATAGCGACGACGCTGCTAGTCCTTGTAATGTACCGATCAGTGTAATTTTACACTCAAAGTACTAGTATGGTTTTCAACAAAGAATTTGGGACTTCAATTTCTATCAGACGTGTATAGCATGGTTCATTGGATTGAGTGGCTTTTGACATCTGTCATTCGGTAAAGGGAGAGTTAATAGAACCAACCCACCATATTCCAGAGCTTCCCCGGGCTGCAGCCACGGCATTGCATGAAATTGAAATAGTTTCAGGTCGTCTGTAGAGGTTTACATCTGTCTTCGAAATACACCTCATAAAATACATTTAAAACAGGTAATATTCATGGCACATTGATAATTTTTATTTGTATTGTTCATAAATGGTACGGTTTTTGGCCGAATTGTTGCTTGTTCAGGGGCGGTAGACAAATCTCTTTCTTGTGAAGAAATGTCTGTCCTTGCAGACATCCCGAAAGGTTTGATTTACATTTCCGACTACTTTTTATCACCTATTTTGTTTGAAGATACTCTGTTCCGTTGTCACCGAAATACAACAAAAAGGAAAGCCCTTGTGCATCACTATTTCCATGCAACAATTCTGACAGCGACAGGCAGCACATATACAGTACGTGTACTGGTACTGTGCAATAGGACAGTGGAATGACAACCACTTGGAAGGCGTTTATCATCATGGTATACATCATGTTATTAGACACCTCAAAATTCAACTTCTAAGCTTCACTGGGCATAGCGCAGCACTGTTTTTGAATATTCAAATATACGGACTCTACTATGGTATTTAAAAAAATTGAATTTCAATTGGGCAGGATGCGTCCGAAAACGCGTCCGAACTACACAAAATTCGTTAATAACAAAAGGCTAAAAATGCAATCGTTCTCACCAACCATTGGCTAAGAGACTAATGCGCTTTTAAAGTTGCTTGTCCGAATACGGATGCTATTTACTTATGTCTCTAATTGAGGCCGACGGTCATGGAGAGCGCGTGTCTTGGTGGCTGCGGTATCGGCGCAGACGTTGGTAACGACTAAACTACCAGCAAGAAATCGACTAACTAGAGTGATATCGAAGCGACAGCAAACGTGACGACGTAGACTACAGACACCAACTCCAAATCGCGCATTAGGGCACGTCCGAAGCGCTCCCCAGGTTAAAACCACAACAAATTAGATTTCCTGTTCACATGCACACGCTTGGAATGGGTGGCATTGAGAGATACTCCGAATACGTGAGGTTCGGGAATCACCCCGCAAGGCCGCTTGCCACGGACACCCGAATGTATCAGCGACAACCAGTGACAGCTGGTGGAGAGTTGGCACCACCTTGCGATCTCGAGCACAAATAAACAATGAGAGAGGGCTGCACACGAGGTGTGTGTAGGCGCCACACGTGCCAGGTCGTCTAAATCTCAGTGTGCTCAGCACTAAGCGTTGCTCTGATATGCTTCTACAGTGTTGTCTCCAAGACCATCGACTTCAGGCGGTCGACTAGGTTCTCCAGAACGCCTTAGCTCGTGTGTGGAAGAGCCTACATGCTCGCTCAGACATCGCTCCCGTTGCAGTCAAAGCGGAGCGCTAACCGGGAAAGAACACATACTCGCGGATAACAGCCGCGTCATGCATCGTGGCATCCGTGAGAAAGCGATGATTTGTTCGGTCTCTGGAATAGTTAGTGCAGCGGGTTGTACACTGTTCAGTGCAGTCGCTCGCAGCTGCCGTTAAGTGCATCGAGTGCTGTCGCTGGTGAGCGAGTTAGACAATGGTCAGATGCAGTCCTCTGACGGTGCGTGCTGCAGATAGCGTTTATGGCCGCTGAGGCCTGATCATCGAACGCTTGGACGTCATCTTCAAGGTGTCCATCAGGAACTACGAGTTAAAACGGCAGAACGGGATGTGGTACACTGTCAAGTCTGCAGACGTAACCAAACCTATTTAGAGGAGATCTTCTTGGACGGGCTCGAAACGCTCGCTGAATAGAGACATGTAGCTCAACCTGACCAACTGCATCGTTGCTCGCGTTCGCTCGATGAATCACTTGCTAGACACTTTAGCAACAGCTCTGTTGCAGAGTGTCGGAGACTGCACCAGATTTTCGACAGCACTGGTGCCCTGAACAAAACTGCGAAGGTTGGGACGCGTTACCTCCAATGTACTCGACCACCGTGTTGAACACAGAGAGCAGCGCTATGAGGCACTCGATGGTGAACTATCGCTCCGTTGGTATGTGCGTCTTAACAGAATCACCGAATGTAACAACACCCGACAACGTCTTCGCGCTGTGCGAGGTAGCCATAAACTCCATGATTGCGCCACGTAGCTCCAGCATACGAAATAGTATACTCTTCGTACTCCCCATCAAGTGGGGGGCGCCAATCGTGATGAGCGAGTTGCTTTGAGTTGTCTGAGCGCTTTTAGACGATTTTGTGATTTTGGATGGCGCTTTAAGTATACTGCGACCTTCCTGAAGAAGCTGATTAAAGAGCGAACCTTATCAAGATCGTAGTTGACGACGCGAGACTCAGCCAGAAAGTCGTGCACTTCACTGTCACCGACCTTGAAGTCGGTCTCGCTGATGTGGTTGAAAACCTTGTCGCCTTGATAATGCGAGATGCTAGCCGACACGTGGTGAATTGAGTGTGCCAGGCACCACATGTGCCGGAGCACGAGATCTCAACAGGCTTTCGCTACTGCGGAAGCTCCATCGCGTAGATACATTAAGCATTGGTCAAGGTGCAAGCTACACGCTCGCATATTGGTTGCAAGGGATCTTGGAGAAAAAGTGCGTGTCTGGCAAATCAGACACCTCAAGTGTCAACGGGTTAATTCATCGCTCAACGCCCAAATTGTGGAGGGTAAACCCATGTACGCGTTTCCAGCGTGAAATGTACAGCTGTCGAACATCGCAGAGAAGTGGACGGACTCGCTTCTAATTCGGCGACGAACGGAATATCTAAGTTTCGGCCACCTCCCTCCCTACTGACTCTTACACGCTGTGTCATGGTGGAATGCGGACATCCCTGAGGCATTCTTGACGTTGTGGAGGTATGTAATAAGCCGTTCAACATCAATAAACGAGAGGGGCGTAGACTTCATACAATAATTCTCAAGAGCAAGCCGTGTGCTGCAGTTTGCTGGTCAGCTGTAAAAATCTCGCCAGATAGACGGAGCTGCCTTGACTAATCCCATATTGTGGGGGCTCTTATTCCGGTAACCATGTGGCGACACAGGGTGATGGTGACATGACAAGGATGCCATGTGACCATGCGCTCCCAGACAGTGTGCTGGTCATTTGTAATCTTGCTTTCGGTATTGCACAGCGTGCAGTAGGCACATCGAGTGTGCAATGAGCCCGATGAGTTCTCATTCCCGTGCTCAAACTCAGGCTTTAAGATCAAGCGTACAAACTCCCAGAACCCTGAGAGGCGAGTTCTTTACATTAGTTTTTGATGGCGGAAAAAACATCAAAAGCAGCTGCGACGAGTCCGATGAGTTGTCATCCACTTCCTCAAACTAGACTTCGAGATGAAGCATACAAATCCCCAGCGCCATAGGTGGTCGGTTTAAAGTCATCCGCCACGGTAGACAAGAATCTTGTGGTCCTGATCGTGAATCTGTGTCAATCTACCAACTCTTCACTTGGGTGAACACGACCGTCTACTCGTCGTTGCTTGCGTTTGATGAACCAGTAGACGGCGATACTCTGCTACACGAAGTATTACTTCGTGGATATCTGTCTCAGCTTCAGCACGACCCTGAATACCGCCTCGTGATAGCTCGTCCACCCCAGGTCGACACCGGCAAGCTGAGACTTGCGCCTACTACGAGTCGCGAGATTACCTTCTCAAGCTTCGCGTGTAGCGAAGCAACCTTGCGCGCATTGTAATATCTGGAGTCACGCAGCCACTTGATCACGTAGAGAAAGCTCCGGAGAGCGACGGCTATCGGCGGCAACGGGATAAAAGACGAAGCAGCGACTCTATTCGGGTCGTGCTCGACGCCCTCACCGTCGATCACCTTCCCTTACCACATCACCTTAGGAGTGTAGAGCTTGCGCTTCTTCGCGCTCAGCGGGTGGTTTTTGTCGCGAAGAATCTTGAAGAACGCCCTCAGCTTTACCAGGATATTCTCCGCTGACACAGCAAACAACAGCACCTCGCCTATCCAAACGACTACTGAGCCGAATAGAAGCCCAGTGAAGCACTCGTTCATTCTCGCCTGGGAGTAGAATGCTGAGTCGGCTGCACCTTGTGACACTCGTGGAGGAGTGTACACGCCGTCTTCCGCAGCAGAGCTGTAAATCTCACGGCTCGCTGGGTCTTTTCGGAGTTGCCAAAGCCTTTGGACAGACCGAACTACTTGAAGCTAGGCGCAGGCGCGCCACCCGCCGGTTGCTTATCCATCTTAACCCTGCCCGATACCACATTCTTCGCTTGACGCACGCTCGCTTCCTTTCTAATGCCAGCACTCTTTGACTCGGGCTGTATGAGGGAAAAGTGCTGTTGCTAGATCCCTTTCTACAACATCTTCTTAAAGCTTCACGTCGTCGTACAGGACCTCACCGTGCGTCACCTCGGACAGCCGCTCCATGTCTTCGCGAAGGACTGCAGGCTCCAGATGGTTCATGAGCTTACAGCGAAGCTTCATGCGGCGAACGCCCTGCTCGTCGATGGCTGGTGCTTTACCCACCATCGCACCCAACCTGTGTTCCTCCACCATCTTGTCAACCGCGATGACGTAATTCGACAACCTTTCGTCGACGGCTTTCTCACGCATGTCAATCCGGAGGCTGCCTGCGACCAGCTTCTTGACGTCAGGTACGTTGCCGATCATTACAGCACCAACCTTCTTCGTGATCCGCCAACGCAGACCTTCGTCAATGACAGCGTACACGTCATTTCAGAATGTTGCGCGCGAGGTGGCCAAGCACTCATGAATCAACAGAGCGCTTGATGGGCGCGGCGATACCCTCTGCGGCTTCACCTGCACCGCGCACCGCACCGCGATCTTGCTTTCCTACTATTGGCGCCTCTCAAACGAACTGCACGAATTCTGGCTGGTTCGACTTGGCAAAGTTGGCGATCAAGCGTACTCGAACACGGGTTGGGCCGACACCATCTCGACGTTGCCATGGCTCGAGGCTGCGGCACGCTCAACATGCTCGCCAGTCGTGAGGCCGGTGGTAGACTTGCTCGCCAAATAAACATTGAAGTGGCTTGGTCTGCAGATTGCAAGTTGCGAAGTGAAGTCCATTAGCATGCGAACAAGTTTACTCTCACTTACCTACTTGTAAGCTTCATTTTGGTCTCGCCCACGTCCGGCTCTGGCTCAAATCTTGTACGGCGCATCTTAACTCGCGTCCTCGTTGGTCCTGGATGCACCATGAGGAACTTGTTATCTGCGTCGCGGCACGTCATCTCTGTAACAAGCTGCGCCAACCCGCCACGTCGCCGCGCGTCACCAGGTTTGAAGTCTGCCTTCCTTCGCCTGCAGATTCTGGTGCTGGATTTGCTTGGCGCGCTGCTCGTCACACCTTGGCGAGCCGCCGCGTTGACGTAGCAAGTGCTGGTTGCGCTCGTCACACTTGCTTTACATGCATGCGCGTGATCCATCGGGAGGCTTCACACATCACCACACAGCCGTATACACGTACTGTCGAGGGTGCCGCGTCATCGATAACAATTTCGCAGTTTGCACGGAGAGTGATCCGTCATCGCTAGACAGGTGGTGCTGATCAAGCTGCTTGAGGACACCGACGCCGCTCTGTCCATTTGCGTGGTGGGCATGATCGAAGATGTCGTCGATCTATGCGCGTTGCTGTGCGACGGCGTACGATTACAAATTGCCGTCGTTGCATGGTGGTGCAAAGCTCTCATGTCGATCTTCGCCCACACAACACCATGACGACACTATCCACGTGCATTCCTCCACACAACACCGTGACGACACTAACGTGCATTTCTCTTGTTGCTACATGAGCTGCAGGTCAGTTGAACTGTTCTATCGCTCGTACCTACTGAGATCCAGCAGCTCTGCATGTTCCGTCCGACAGGATTGATTCTCTGTTTTCTTCACCGCGTATCTTGAAGTTGGATTAAAATCACGGTCGCATTTTCGGCTCCCTCTTCTTCCGCCACTCGTCCGCGATGGACACGGCCTCCCCACCGCCGCCTCCCGATACACCGATGCCGACACGCAGCAACATGCGCGCGTGGAGCTGGGTGCGCGTGGACGGACGCAACGTGGTGGCCGTGCCCGCGCGTCAGCACATCCGCCTCTACGACAGCGACGACTTCATCCTGCTCGCGACGCTCGCGCCGAGCGGCCACGGCGACTCGCTGATCACCAAGGTGCGCTGGAGCGCGTTCCACGCCAAGCTAGCGTCGCTCTCGGCCGCGCGCCTCGTCGTGCACACACCAGCGCAACTTCACCCCAATCCCGATAACAGGGACGCCACGAACCAGCAGCTCCGCGTGCAGTTCGCCGCAGCGTGGCAGTTCCCACTCGTCTTGAGTGCCAATGGCGCGATCCACAGCTTCTCGTTCTCCCGGTGCGCTGAGCGGCTGCTCTTCTCAGACGACGCTGGCATTGGCATCTTGGCCATCCCCAACTACAACGCAACGAACGCAACAGGTGACGCGACCGCGATCCCACACGCCCAGCTGCTCTGGCGCAGCTCGGGACACACGACCGAGAGCGCTGCGATCGTCAAGTTCTCGCCGTCCGAGTACGTGTTTGCGTCGCTCGAGGCTGGCGCGAGTCGGCTGCACGTGTGGCGTGTCGCAGACAGCACGACCCAGCACGCCATCGCAGCAGAGACGACGACCGTAGCGACTGGAGCGACTGTCGTGACGGCAGCGAAGGAGGTCGTATGCGTCGACGAGCTGGCGCATCCAGACCCGATCGTGTACTTTTCGTGGAAGCCAGCGAGGACGCAGCTCGTGCCAGGCGCGCACGTGCTCGACGGGTACCACAAGGCCCAGTGGTTTGAGCCCCCGCGAGTGCTGCTCACGTGCTCAATCTGCCGCGTGATCCGGATCTGGATCGAGAGCGGCGACGCAGACGCGGGTCGTCTCGCGGATCGCCACACTACTGACGGGATCCCAGTCTTCAAGGTCGTGCTCGTGTACCAGCCGCACGAGCCGATCGATAACTTTCGCTGGGTGCTCTCAAAGAACCGGAACATTAGCGAAGAGAAGTTCGGCGGCATGGACGAACAGAACCGCGGACCGATCGACTGGGTCTCGGGCGTCAACAAGCACGGCGTGATGCACCTCTGGCGCCTGCGTGGCGTGCACTCGGTGACCCCACGCATTGAAGAGACGGGCGTGCGCATCCAAGTGAACGCAGCCGAGAGCGAGCAGCTCCAGCCGCGTCCACACGAACGCCAACAACATGGTCGAGCTGCCAGTGGCGCCAGTGTCGGTGTCGGTGTCGGTGGTGCGCTGTCGGACGTGGAGCCGCTCAGCGAGGTCTGCGTCATGGCGTACTTCTCGCAGGACCACTTTGAGACGCCGTCTGCGCTCGACATTATCCTGCAGCGCGCAGACAACATCCTCCTGTCGTACAACGTCGCAGTGGTGCGCGAGTCGCAGCGGCCGCGCGTGAAGCGGAAGAGCTGGTACCGGAGCCACGCAGGGTCAATCACTGCGCTTGCAGCGCACCCGTCGCTGCCGTTGATCGTGAGCGTCGGGTCGACCACACACACGACTACTGACGGCAGCGTGCGGACTGCGAGCGAGCTCTTGATCTTCTGGATCTCGTTCTCAGCGTTCTCAGCCGAGTCGCGCTTGATCCCGTCGGGTGTGTTACAGTGCGCCGACGAGTGTGGCGACGTGCTCGCAGTGCTGTGGGTGCCGACGCGCCACTTTGACGCAACGCCGCTGCTGCTCGTCGCGTACACGTCTGGGACGATCGAAGTGTACGGCCGCGCACCGAACGCTGTGGGTGTCGTATCGTCGCCCAAGATGCTGCGCAGTCCAAGTAGCCGGCGCCACTTTGGACGAGCCGCGAGTGTGGCGCCGTGGACGTACTTTGACTACAGCACGGGCGAGTCGAGAGCCGAGTACGAGGTCGTGTTCCACAAGAACGCGCAGACAGGCGTCGGCTTTTCGTTCGAACGCAGCGGGAGCGAGCTGGTCGTGACGGACCTGACGTCAAAGCGGAGTGTGGCCGAACAAGTGGCGATCGGAGACGAAGTCGTGGGCGTCAACCAGCGCAATGTAATTGGGAAGAGCCCGGCGCAAGTGCAAGAGGTGCTCGACGCGATCCCGTTGGATGAGATGTTCATTGTTCGCTTTCGTGCGAAACGTGCGGCCGTCGGACGGCCAGTCGTGACTGACGCTGCGAGCTTCAAGCTGAAGAGCGACGGCACGAGCAGCCACAACATGGCTGCGTCGTCGCCGACAGCTGCATCAACAGACGATGACGAGGCCGAGATGCACTCGTTGGACCTACGACGGCAGTTTCTGTCGACACTGGACCACGTTTCGACAACGGACGAGAGCAACGCGCACATCGTGCACGCTGGTGCTGTGTCGACATACGGCGGGTGGACACATATCCTTCGCGTGCAGGCGGCGCCGAGCTTCTCATTGGTGTGCGTCTGTCCCGTGTACGCCGACGACGGCGAGTACGTGCCGAATACAGTGCTGCTCTTTGGCGTGTCGTCGCTACCTGGGACGCTGAGTGCGTGGAAAGGCGTGCAGGCGCCGTCGTCCAAGACGTACGAGCTGACAGCGCTGAGTATCCAGAGCAGCGCGATCGCGAAGAAGCACGACATCACGTCGATCGCGGGTGAGCGGGACTACCGCCAGCGTGCGTTTTCGAGCAAGCGACAGGGCGACGCGACGCCGACAGGACTTAACTCGCTACTCTTTGTGGGCTGCGCGGCAGGCTCGATCCAGCACTGGCGGTGTCAGTTGACGGCTGACACGCTCATCTTTACGCTCATGAGCACATGCAGTACTGGCACCAGTGTCCACGCGAGCGAACACGGTAGTTCTGGTGCGAACATACCACGTGACAACAGCAGTGTGCTCTTTCGACGCGGCTATGTGAACCCACATCCTCTCGACCCAGCTCTGAGCAGCCACGTGGCTGGGACGTGCCATATCGAAGTCGACGATCCAAATCGCATCGCTGTGCTCGACAGCAGCGCACCCGACACGCTGCACATCTACGAAGCCGAGTCCGGATTAGGGATTCTGCGCTTGGAGGAGTCCATTCCGTCGGCGGGTCGTGGCCGCATCCTCGGCTTCTGCTGGTGCAGTGCGCACGTGGAGTTCAACGTGGACGTGCTCGCTGTGCACTACTTGTCAGCGATCGTGTTGTACCAGTACGACATGAACGCACACCGGTGGGTCCAGATCGGCGACGACATGGTGACTCCGTACTCGATCATTGACTGCACGCGCGACTCGTCAGCGTTGCTCATCGGCGGTGGGTTCCAGAAGCACAACGTCGACTCCCCATCGGTTTCAACAGCGGAGAGTATGGATAGCGTATCGAACGAGATGCCGGACGTGCTGGGGAAGTGGGACGAGCCCGGGAACCTGTTGCAGTACTCAATGGACTGGAAAGCAACCGAGTCGCCGCAGAAGCTCCCGATCTGGCACCCGTACGTGATCATCACGACGCTCTTTGGCATGCACGCCCGTGTCGGCGTGAAAGACACGCAGCTCGCAGGCGACCAGCCGGCGTACGAGTTCTCCAAGGCTTTCAAAGACGCGGTCCAGATGCTCAAGCTTCTCGCCAAGGTGGTCGACGACAAGCTGTCGGCGCAAGTGAGCGTGCGGAACGGTGTGTTGTCGTACTCTGCTTCCCGCCACGCAGACGGATCGAGCAGTGGCGGCGGTGGTTCGCTCAGTCTCCGCGACTCAGTCGGGCGGTACTCGACAGCGGTGCACACGAAGCAGGTCAGTAAAGCAGAGCACCTCTTCGGCGCATCGTCGAACGACAATGTGGTTTACACCCAGCCGGAGCTCTCGACGCGAACGAGCTCCGGGCGACTGGACAAGAGCGAAGCGGACGTGATCTTGGAAGCGGTCGACGTGGCGTTCTTCCGCAAGAACGAGTCGCCGTACGCAGAAACTGGCGCGCTTCTCTTTGGCTCGTTCAGCGAAGAGCACGTTCTCGAGATGAAGGCGATTCTGCACTACGTGAACGCGATCCAGTCGCTCGCGTTCGAGATGGACGCGTCGGCGGCCGACCTCGGTGCGAAGCGGTTCTTCTCGGCGCACACGTTTGCCAAGTCGCTCAAGAACGTTCTCACAGAGACTTCGTTTCCAAGCGCTGATAAGACGACGAGCACGACGAGAGCCGAGATTGGTGGAGACACGGAGCGACGTAGTGCGGCTCAAGCCAGTCTGGACGAGGCGCCGTCGTCTGCGATCCTCTGGGCGCTGCACTCGGACTCGCAAGGGTTCCTCCTGGACAACTGTGTGCATCCTCAGGCGAGCTGGGACGATCTGCGGCCGCTGTGGCCCGGGCTCTGGGTGAAGAACACGAAGGATCTGCGGAGTGCGGTGGAGCGGTGAGCGAATCGTTGCGATGTGAGGAGCTGTTTGTAGCTGGGTGTGGTTGGAGAGACTGACGCTTGTGGCGCGTGTGGGTGGGTGGACGTAGGCTCGCAAAGAGCACGTTTGCGAGGACGAAGGACGCGATGAGCGTGTGCTTGTTGTACATCGCACTGGGGAAGAAGAACGTCCTGAGCGCGCTCGCAAAGATGTCCAAGTCGGAGCAGAGCAAGGTGACGTGTTGTCGTCGGCCTGAGTGTGTGTGGTGTATGGTGCTTTGGGAGGACAAGTCGTCCTCTCGTGTAGCCAGCAGCGTCTGATGGTCTGTTCTTCGTCGCTTGTCCTTCACAGAAGCTTGCGGTGATCTTAGACAACGACTTTGTGCAAGAGCGGTGGTGCAACGCGGCTGTGAAGAACGCGTACTCGCTGCTAAGCAAGAAACAGTACGAGAGCGCGGCCGCATTCTTCCTGATGTGCGAGCCGCCTCATTTACAAGAAGCGCTCCGTGTGCTCACGGCGCGGATGGCGGACCCGAGCTTAGCGCTCGTGGTCGCACGTCTTGTCGAGTACCGCTCGAACGCGAGCTTCCAGCAGGACTTTATCAGCTCCTTGTCGCAGCACGACGTTACGAGCGCAGACGAGCTGACTCGAAACCTGTTGGAGCACGACATCGTGCCGCTCTTCCGCGAGACGAAGGACCGGTGGATGGAGAGCTGCGCGCTCTGGTGGCTCGAGGACTTTGAGCAGGCGTCGACTGTGCTGCAGCCGCTGTCGCAAGCCGTCGACGCGGCCGCCGCTGTCGCTGACGAGAGCCTGTACCACCCGACACCGCAGTCCCGCGGCATGGCGCTCCACTGTCAAGCGGTCGTGCATTTCTACATCAACCTCACGTCGATCCCGATCTACTTTCAGTACCTGCACTCGAACACGAACACGGCGCTGATCTGCTGGGCGAAGACGCGACAGCAGCGCCAGCCGCGCCCAACAGACGACGTTGACCTGCCGCTGGCAGCGCTGCCTGCCAGCCGCACACTGGCGTCCACTGCCGACATTGAGCACGCATTCTCGTTCTCTGCGTACGCGTGCAAGCGGAACGGACTGAGCGACACGGCGCTCGTGGAGATGCTCCAAGCGCGCCACCTTGTCAACGTGCACGCTCGTGTCGAGCTCGCCGCCGCAGCCGCAGCGTCTGGCGGCCACGATGCGAGTGCTGGTACGCACGCGGGAGAACTCACGTCGCCGCGTGTGCGTGTGTCGATGCGCGACTTACGGAAGCTCGAAGGCGTCGGAAGACCTGCAGCAAGAGGCGGGCGACCGCCGTGGAGTGCGTCGCCCCGTCGCATGAGCGACATGCACGAACTGGACCTAACAGCGACGTCCTCGGGCATACTGAGCGGCGACGACCCGCTCGACCGCATGCATCTCTTCCGCTCCAACACGATGAACTTGTCGCGTCTGCTGCAGCCTGGGAAGACAGCCGCAGCAGCGTCCGTGTCGCGTGTGCCGTGGCTCAAAGCCCAGATCGCCGACATTGAGTGCAGACGGTGGTCGTCGTCTGCGTTCGTGGGCAAGATGATTGGCATCCGCGTCGCGCGGGAGATGATCAGCCACTTCCGCGCTGAGCTCGACCGGTGCTTCCGGCACTTTGACCCGCGCGTCGAGCACTTTCGCGCCGAGCCGCACAAGGAGTTCCTCGAAGAGCTCTGCGCGCCTCTCTGCGAGCAGTTCCAAGTCGACCGGAACTACGTCGTTGAAGCCGCGCTCGGTGTGATGCAGCCGCACGCGTACTTGCACCTGGTTGAGATCTGCTTTTTGCTCTCGGAGCTCGGGCGAACATCGACGCTCTGCAAGTGGGTCCAGTACGTGGCGCTCTCGATGCTCCACTCGTGCTCAACGTTCGCGTCGTGCACGATCACAGACGACATTTACCGCGACTGGGAGGGCCTCACGATCCAACTCTGCTACGTCCTCAACCTGGACGCGCAAGGGCAGCTCCAGCTGCCGAACAGCATCGTCGCTCACGTCGCAGTCGCCGTCCGCACGGGGTGCATCTTCTTGAGCTGGTGCGGCCGCAAGTCGCAGGTCGTCCACGAGGCGATCTTCACGCCCTTCTGTACGTTGCGTTGCGTTGTTGTTGTGTGGTGTTTTCTGTTGTTGTTGCTCCCGGATGGTGTGCACCACGACCCTGACGCTCTTTCCTGTTGTGGTTTGGCTTCTTCCGACGGTTATGGGACTGGATGCGCTCATAGTTGCGAGCGCAAAAGAACGTGACGACGTTGACGATGACGAGTATTTTGCAGAGCTGAGCATGTACTCGTTCGAGCAGAACGTCGTGATGCTCCGGAAGCTGCAGCAAGATCGCAATGAAGCGGGGGCTCGAGCCGACAGGAGCTTTACCGGCACGTTTGGGTACACGTTTCTCGAGACAACCGCGTCGTACTTGAGCAGCGGCGGCAAGACGCAACCCGACAGCGCTTCGCTGTCGTCCGCATCAGCTCCACCCACCAGCCCAAGCGAGAAGATCGCGAGCCATTGGCGCAAGCTGCGGAAGATGTACACGCTCATTTTGATGGTGTCGATTCTCCGGACGCACTACGCGCGGTGCCAAGTGTTCCTAAGCGAGTTCAACGGCACGAGCGAAGTGCGGAAGGACCTGGAGGCGCTTGACATCTCGAGCTCGCTCTTCACGCCACGGAAGCTCTGGAAGTCGCTGGAAGAGGCACCGCTCGACGGTATCAAGCGCTGGTACTCGCTCATGGAGTCGCACTTGCGCTGCGAGTTTGACTACTCGGTAAAGGAGGTCGTGTGCCTCTGCGGTTTGTACGGCCTCGATGGCTCGGCGCTCAAGCTGGCGGAGCTGAGCGTCTTAAGAGAACAACACCACAAGCCTGTCCGACACGGAGCCGAGCTTCTCAGCAACAGCGAAGAGCGTGCGAACGCCATCCTGGGCGTCGAGAACCACCTCAGCGAGCGGCCCCACCACCACCGCCACTTGTTCCACCACCGCCACGACCACTCCCACCACTTCCACCTCCCCTACTTGCACCTCCGCGAGCACTTGCGGTTCCTTCACCACGTTGACGAGCGCTGCGACGTCCACGCGTTCGTTCGTGGCATTGGCATTAGCGACGCGATCCACGAGGAGCTGGCGGCCGAGAGCGACGACTACGTCCTCCTCTTAATGCAACACCCGCGCGTTGGTGTCGAGATGTCGCTGCGTCGCTTTCGCGTCGACCCGCGCGTGTCGGTCCGGTGCTTCCTCGTCCAGGACGCGTTCGCGTGGCTCCTTACGAGCGGGATCTTTGGGACGACGGACGCGTGCCACCAGTTCCTCAAGCGATGCTCCAAGGCGCGGAAGTTGCGGCTGCTGGTCCAGCAAACCGGACAGCGGCATCACCCGCTCTTTGATCATCACCATTACCACCACGACAGCGACACGGAGCACTCAAAGTACTCGGCTAGTAGTGAACCGACCAGCGGAGTGGACGCGCCGTCGTCGCCTGTGCCGTCAGAGGCGGGCGGAGCGAGCACGACACCAGAGAAGCTCTTTAACGAAGCGCTCATGTTTGTGAACCCGTGGGAGGTCGAAGCTGTCGAGAGCGTGCTGCGTTACATGCACAAGATGCAGGCGCCGCGACACGTGGAGCTCGGGTGGGACCGTCTGAGTCCGATCTGCACCGAGACGTGTGACCGCATCATTGCGAGCGTGTTTGTCGACCCAGAGCTCGTGGAGATGTGGAAAGCGACGAGTGGCGAGGGCTGGCTCGTGGCGTCCATCACGCAGTACCAGCTCGACGGCGGGTACGCGTCGTCTCGCAGTGGTGGCAGCAGCAGTCTGTCGTTCCAGAGTACCGCGTCATCTCGCAGCGCCAGTCACAACGGCGAGTCCCTGTCGCGCTACAGCAGCAGTGGTACTGGCGGAGTGGAAGAGGAGGAGGCGCGCGTGCCGTTCCTTGCAGAGATCCACGCGCGGTCGCAGCGCAACGCCATGTTTCGGGAAGTGGGCTTGCCGCATCGGTTCGTGGGCGAACTCAAGGTGAGGCGGCCGAGCGGAGAGGGAGAGTGGGTCTGCGAGCGAGTGGCTGTTGTTCTGACTGTTTGACGTGTTGTTGTCGCTAGGTGGCGTTGCTCGAAGCCCGGGACCTCATCTCGTGCGGATGGATCATGCACACGGTACGTACGACCCGACCGTGTGGCCAGTGGGTCGACACTGTCATCGTGTTGCTGACCCGTGTGCCCGTGTACCGACGCTGTCGATTGCTTGTCACTTCGCAGAGCAATCCGTACATATTCTTGGAGCTCACACCAGGCAGCGCTCATAGTGCGACTGCCGACTCGTGGCGCATCGACACGCACCGGAGTCGTGTCGGCGAGGGCGGCGTGAACCCGCACTGGGGAGAGCCCGAGGACGAGTTCACGTTCCGCTTCGCAGTCCCGACGCACCACGTGCACGTCACGAGCCGAGAGCGCGCGATTGGCCCGGCCGAGAACGCGTGGCAAGCAACCGTGTCGGACGAGAACACGCGAGCTGCGCACGGCCTCGAGTCGCTCTTCCAGGCGCTCTACACGGGCCCACCAGTGCTGCTTCACTGCGCAGTCTTCCACAAGAGTCAGCTCATGCCACACCACTTTATGGGTCGAGGGAAGGTGCGACCGGGAGAGTGGTGTGTATGTGGATGACGCAGATGTGCGTTCAACGACTCACGAACATCTCGTTGTCTTGTCTCTTGGGTGCAGGTGCCGCTCAACGAGCTCACGTCAGGAAACCCGCTCGACCTCTGGCTCCCGCTCGACGAAGTGCCCCGAGGCGCGCTACACGTCCGGCTCTCGCTCTCGTTCCGCCTCATGTGCTGCTCAGGCGTGGGTAGTGCCCAGGAGATTGACGACGTCGCGTAGTCGTCGCAATGGTGAGCGACTGACTCACTCTGACGGCTTGTGGAAGTCGACGCCCGTGAGCGCAATCTCCCCAAACACCACGAGGCAGTCGCTGAGCACCGACTGTGGACAGACAGCATGGGAGTGCCGGGCGTGCATGTGAGGAGGAGGACGCTTTGCTTTGTTGTAGATAGTGAGAGGACCCCACACGCCCACAGGCCTGGATGGGAGGGAGAGACGCACCTCGTCACCGTCGGCACGGGCTGCGATGGTAGGGAAGTACGTCCGGATCGCGTCAACGGCTTGTTTGTCCGACTGTGGAGGAGTAAAGAAGAGAGAGGGTGAGTACTGTGGGTACTGGAGCAGACCAGCACGAGAAGCAGTACGCGCACACACGCACCAGCAATAGTGTGGCGTCGAAGCTCAGGAGCTCGTCACAGTGCAGGCGACAGATGTCCCCACCCGTCTTGGCGACCTCGAGCACCACTTCCTGGCCGATCTGACAAGGCAGGACGCCCCACCATCACCACACACATGTGCAGGTGTGGTTGTGAGTTGCAAACTCGTTCTCTCTCTCACACACACACTCTGGTCTGCGGGAGTACGTGGCGCCACGACACGTACGTCAAAGTGCAGGAGCGTGAGACGGAACTCCATGTAGCCGCCGTCGGGACACCGCACGCTGCGCTCGAGCGCCATACGAAAACGTCAGACGCCACCACTGTCCCATCCATCCATTCTCTCTCTTTGACTGCGACTGAAATCACCAGTGTACCAGTCATCCACCGGCAGCTCCTCGGCCAAGATCCCAAGCTGCACAGGCGCCGTTGCGCCACCACCGCTGGCGTCCAGGAAGACGTAGCCCTGGAACCAGCTGCTGCCACTGCCGCTGTCGCCACTCCGCCCGCTGTTCCCGCGTGGGAAGCAGAGCACCGCCCGCCCGCGGCCATGAAGCGCCGTCATTCTGACCACGACAGTGACAACAACAACGACAATCTCAATCCTAACGCGAAAATGAAGACACGGCCGCAAAAACCACCGCTCGAGCTGCGCTGCCTCTCGCACGCGCCGGCGCTCGTGAAGCGCGTGCGGCAGCTCAACCTCGGCGTGCTGCCGGTGCAGTGCCCCGAGTTCTGCTACACGCGCGCTGCCCGCGACTCGCTCGAGCTCTCGTGGGCAGCAGTGGTGCCAACAAACGCACCGAGTGAAGAGGACGCATCCGTGGTGGTGGCAGGCGCGCTCGTGGCCGAGTTCGAGCCGCTTAACCACACAGTGCACGTGCGTACACTTGCAGTCGCGCCCCAGTTCCGTCGCCAGGGCGTGGGCTATCGCCTCGTACGCCAGCTGCTGGCGCAAGCTCAGCGTCTCCGTATCCAGCTGCGTACTAGCGACCACGAAGAGCGACAGACGCTTACGAATGTCCAGCTGCACGTGCACGTGGGTAACGCTGACGCACTGGCGTTCTACGCACACGTGGGCTTTCAAGAGACAGCGCGACTGGAGAATTACTACCGTCGACTGGAGCCACGCGCGTGCCTCGTCATGAGCTACGCACTTGCAGAGGAGGACGAGGAGGAGAAGGGTATGAAGGATACGGAGGTTAACAGGTCGTTGTCCTAGTTAGTAGTACGCCTTGAACGTCGCCTGCGTGAACTCGTCGTAGTTCATGGCGTTCTCCCAGCGCGCGAGCAGCGGCGGGACGCCTTTCGGCAAGTTCTCGGTCTTGCCGGCCGCCACGGGGTCGCTCCCAGTCGGGACCGCCATGTGCTCGTGCGGCCGCGGCTGCATGAACACTGCGAGCGTCTCACGGTTCACGCCCGTGACCTGCGGTCCCCGCACCGCGTGCGGCGTCGCCTGGAGCACGCCGCCCGAGAGGATCTGGGCCGACTCGCCGATCTGGAACACGAGGTGGCCTGACGGGATGTTCGCCTTGATGATCGCGCCCTTCCGCGTCTTCACGTACAGCCCAGCCGCTGGGTCCGGGTTCGGGATGATCTGGCCGTTCATGTCTGTGAAGACCGCTTGGACGAGCCCTGTGAGCGCACCGTGGTCGTTGTGCCAGCCACACCACGAGAACGCGTCTTCGAGCGTCGTCGCTTCCTGTTGGGCAGCGATCGCGGCCTCGGAAAGCGCGTAGTAGTGCAGCAGCCGCGCCTTCGAGCACTTGACAGTGCTGATGATGCGGTGGAGCTTCCCGCGCTCGTACGCCGGGCTCTTGGCCGCCACGAGCTCGTCACACTGGTGCGCAACGAGCACGCCCGTGTCCACAATGAGCTGTCCGAGGTCCATGAAGGCGTGCTCGAGCGCCGGGAGCTCTGTGAACGAACCGAATGCAGTTAACGGGTCAGTGTTGGCACACACACAGTGAATAGTACGTGAGAGGCAGCGTACACACCGTCTGTGGGCCAAATGTTGGGGTGGAAGAAGGACGGGTAGCGCTCAATGAGCTCTGCGTCGCCGTCGGTGGGGTCGTTCGTCTCGGGGTTGTTGTAGTACGAGCCTTTCGAGAAGTCCGGCTTGCCCTGCAGGTTCTCCTTGCCGTGGCTCCACCCAAAGCTGTAGTACGCCTTCTCGAGCGTGCACCGGTCCTTCACAGCGTCCGGCATGTTGGCGAACCTGCACCAAGCAGAACACACATCCACACACACAATAATCAGCATTACTACCAGCTCACGTGGACGCAGATGAGACACAACCGCCAACTACCACCAGCCCATAGCAACACAGCCAAACGCACTGGAAGGCGAGCGGCAGGAGCGTCTCACGCTTGGGGTTGAGCCCCGGCACGCCGCTCACGGCCAAGATGCCCATGCCGTCGTAGCCGAACGCCTCCTCAATGGCGGCGGAGAGGTCTGAGCGGGCCACCAGGTCCTCGTACGACACGACCGGCACGTCGCAGGACTCTACGGCAGCGGAAGGAGAAGCCATGGTGGGTGGGGATGGCGGCGGCGCAAGCGAGCGAGCGAGCGAGCGAGCGGTGGCGACTTGCGCGGCAGGTGGTCAACTGCGGAATGAAAGGCATCGTGGAGGTCTTTTGTGATGGCTGTCGGATTTTGACTGGCGCGGAGTATGCTGCGTCAACTGTTTCAATAGTGCGGAAAGTGAGGAAGGTTGAACCTCGCGTGAATGTGTGAGCGACTCCAAAGAACGGCCAGCGAGTCACACGAATGCAAACCAGAGCCATCAGCACTCGGTCGAGTACTTACCCCCACGACGTGCGTGTCGTCCTGCAAGCAGTGGGCGGTGGCGACACACAACCAACCAGTCCGTTGGCCTCTCACGCGTGGCTATGAAGCACACACCTATCCAGCGGTGCTCGTTACTTCTGGTTAAGAACCGAGAGCGGGTGGTGGTTGATACTTTGGGGTCGTTGCGCTCACCGCCGCTGTGGAGGTGAACTCGGTGGTATCGCGAGTCATAACTGGATTTGGTGTGGTCAAACGTGCTATGGAGTCGGGTTGGAGACTCTCCAACGGAGAGAGTTGATTGTCTGGGAACTACAGTAGTGTCAAGCGAGGCACACGTCTATCGCTTTCCATTTCTACTCTGGTACAAGGTACTGGAGACGAAGGTTGATACTGCGTCACGTATGCCCCCTCAACACCCGCAGGCGCGACACTGAGGCGAATCGGAAGGACACCAGCGCGCACTGCAGTCTACCGCTTCAGTACGAATGTGCGTTGTCTTGGTGAGTTACGATTGAATCCAAACGAAGACCGTGTGTGGTTGACTACTAGCTACTGTAGTCCGGCTCGGTGCGCTGGCGGCGGTGACCACGGAGATCGATGTGCTTCCATCTCGCGTGGTGTCGTCACGCGAGTCCTCAGCCGTACCAGATATCGGCTCGTGGGAGGCAGCTTGGAATGGTGTTCCAAGAGTACTATAGATGAACTGAAAGTCCTCGAAGGTTGTCAGTGCTCCCGGCCACACGACTGTCGTGGTGTCCCCGAGGACTTCAGATTTCGCTCATCGATACATCAAACAGTTCATTGTGACCACACCTTCAACAGCAAGGGAAATACAAGGCACACTGCAGATGCTGCTACAGTAATCGACAACTTGGACTGTTCATTACCACGGTAGGCAAGGCCGTGAATGCCTTGAGTGGCACACCGAGTATTGTTGAAGGCACCATTCCAGTTTCTCGGATCTCCTGTGTGACAAAATCGAGTATTGCATGCATCCAGTACAGTAGCTCCTGTTGTAAATGCGCTCGTCGACAACATGTTCAGTTTTTGGAAACGAAATTTGTGGATGGTATAGTGAAGAAAACAAGAATCCCGCTGTTTTTTCTCTATCTACATTTGGCGCAAAGCATGCTTGTCAACATCGACAACCGAGCAGTAACACACACGCCTGAGAGCTCTGGAATTCGACGTCGCGCATGCGCAAGAGCTCGCGCGCCGTCTCCCGCACTGAACTCGTTCTCCTTCTCGTCATCCTTCTCTCTCTTTCTCTCTCTTTCTCTCTCTTTCTCTCTCTATATCTCAATCTCTTGGTTGCCCAACGCAGAAAGTGTCGCGACGCCGACCAGCTTTGTATCACTGCGTTCGTTTTTTCTGGAGATCTGCCGCTCGCGCATGCCACTCTCACGAGGCGCTGAATACTGCAGCTTGCTTGTTGGCGATCACACACAAGCGCGATTTCTCAGCTTTGGTGGTGGTGGTGGACGCGAGTGTTTGTCCAAGTGGTGGTGGTTGGCCAGCAGACGCAGCTAGCGGCAGGGAGAGCAGATGGCAGAGCCCTTTGCTTCTCCATCCAGCGCTCTCTGTTGGCGCGTTCGTCTCTATCTTAACCAATACCTTCCTTGTGTAATCTCTCATGAAACCCTGCAATTCTCCTCCATAAATTCAGAGCATCAGCGTTTTCGATTTCTCGCTGTACATAGTAGTCCTGACCTATTCAATTTCTATGCAGACTTTCATCAAGAGAGGCAGACCACTATTCTTGGGACACGAGATATGTCGCTGCACAGTTTGCCTTTTGTCGTCGCGGCGCGCGGACGACGACGACGACGCGCTCGAAGGAGCCGCCCGCCCACCCCTTTCTTCGTCCGCCCTCGCTCTTCTCTCTCTCTCGCGAGCGTGGCGTCCGTCCGTCCATTCCGACCTCGTCGAGACTTACGAAGCGACTCCCACCGCAGCAGTAGTCGCAGGAACGCACCACCTGTTCCTTCTCAGCGCCCCACCCACGCCAGTCCATTTCCAATGGGCAACTGCTGCTCAACCGAGTCCACGGACCCTGCAGCGCACGCGCTCCAGCCACAGGCCGTGCCGCTCACAGCGCTTACTAGCACCCAGCAACAGCAGCAGCAGCAGCCTGCTGCTAGTACCAGCGCCATTGGTGCGAACGGCAGCACCGAGTTCCGCAAGCCGGTGGGCGGTGACAAACCGCCGCCGCCGCAGCTGCTGCACGCAGGCGTGGACGTCGTGAAGGATCCGCTTGTCGAGCCAGCGCCGTCGTCGTCGTCGTCGTCGAGCGGTCCGTTGCACCAGTCGCCGCCTCGGTCTGCGTCCAAGAAGTCAGTGGCGAGTGGCCGGACGCACGAAGGCCCAGGACCGACGCACTCGCTCCGCATCGGCAGCTACAACCTGCGCTACGCCTACTACTCGAAGCGCGGCTACTACCCAGAAGGTACGCGACTCGGTCGAGAGGCTGGCGGATTGATGGTGGCGTAACGGTTGTGGTCCTGTCTCACTAGCACGGAAGAAGGCGAACCAAGACAGCTTTTACTGCGAGACGCACTTTGCAGGCGACGACCAGAAAGCGTACTTTGCGGTCTTTGACGGCCACGGCCAGTACGGCGACATTTGCTCGCAGTTTGCAGCGGAATACGTACGAGCTCTGCTGCTACTGGCGGTTGGATACGAGCAGCTCTGATGGACTGACTGGTCTCTCTCTCTGTCTCTCTCTCTCTTGGAACGACAGCTTCCCGAGTCGATTGTGAAGCACTTGGAGGACAATGTCGGCGTTCTCCCGGCGCTCACCCGCGCGCACTTGGAGACGAACCAAGAGGTACGTGAGACAGGACTGAGACGACGACCCCCAGCAGAGCCCACCCATTCTGAGCTGACGTCCTCCTCCTCGCTCCTCTTTGCTGCTTTAGATGCACGACGCGTCGTTTGATGACTCCATGAGCGGCACGACGTCCATCTCTGTGCTCTTCCACGGCAACGAGATCCACATTGCGAACGTGGGCGACTCGCGGGCGATCATTGCGCAGGACAACCTCAAGGCGACCGGGCCGTACGAGGACATTTCGCTGGTCGCAAAGCCGCTTTCGATCGACCAGACGCCGTTCCGGAAGGTACGACTTGGTGTCGTACCATTCATTGCTGTGAGATGAGATGGACGACTGACTGACTGACTGGGCGAGGCGTGTGTGTGCAGGACGAACGCGAGCGTGTGAAGAAGTGCGGGGCACGGATCCTGACAGTCGACCAGGTCGAGGGCTTTGAGCCGATCCACGAGAACTGGGGCCTCAACCTCGGCGACGAGATCGACGAGAACGGCGACCCGCCTCGTATCTGGCACCCGTACGGACAGTACCCGGTACGCTTCTTCCTGTGCTACGTGGACGTGAACTGGGTGTCCACCCTGGTTGGTTGGTTGGTAGCTAAGAGTCCCCGCTCACTCCGTCTGATCTTTCACTGTTGCAGGGCACGGCGTTCACGCGCAGCATCGGCGACCTCGTGTCTGAGGAGCTCGGCGTGAGTGCAGAGCCCGAGATCTTGTGCAAAGCCCTGAATGCGCACGACAAGTTCATTGTGATTGCGAGCGACGGCGTCTTTGAGTTCCTCACGAGCCAGAACGTCGTCGACATTGTGAAGAAGTTTGACGACCCAGCAGCGGCGTGCGAAGCGCTCGTGGAGGAAGCGTACGCGCGCTGGCTGCAGTTTGAAGTGCGCACGGACGACATCACGGCGATCTGCATCTTCCTCGACGGCCTCACTGCGAACCGCGACTTGGCGCGCGGTAGTATCTACGTGGGCGGTGAAGTGCTGGACCTCCAGTCGATGCAGCGTCCAGTCCGTGGCGGCGGTGTCGGCGGGAAGAAACCGCGCAACACGATCGTGGGGACGGAAGCGATCCGTTTGTCGCTCACTGAGGGGCTGTTTGACGGCGGAGACCCGTCTCATCTGTACGCGATAAGCGACGCTGACGTGGCGGGCGACAAGTCGGACTCGGAGATCAAGTGGATCAAGGACATTGTGCAAGAGAACTTCTTGTTCAACCACCTGAGCGACGTGAAGATCATGGAAGTCATCTCTGTGTTGAAGAAGGTCGAGGTCGAGGCTGGCGACGTTGTGATCCGACAGGGAGCGCCAGGCGACACGTTTTACTTGGTGCGTTCTTCTGTTCGCGTGTGCAACTCTTGTCCTGTGGCTATCGCTGGCTCACATGCGGTTCGTTGGCTTCCTGTTGCTGCAGATTGAGAGTGGCGAGTTCGATGTTCGCGTAAACCCAGAAGAGCTCCGCTCGTCGCAGTTCCTCGAGTTCACGGCGACGTCTCCGGAAGACTATGGCGACGTTGTGCACGTGTACAAGGCTGGGCCGCACCTCCACCCGACTTTCGGCGAGCTCGCCCTGATCTACTCGAAGCCGCGGGCGGCGACAGTGATTGCGAAGGAGAAGGGTGCGCTGTGGGCACTGGACCGCTTGGCATTCCGGTCCATCTTGATGCGCGGACGGCCGATGCGCGATGTGGTGCACCGGCTGCGGCAGATCAGCCTGCTCCGTCCGCTCACGGTGGCGCAGACGAACCTTGTCGCGGAGGAGATGAAGGTGCTGACGTTTGACGAAGGCCAGTTCGTGTTCCACGAAGGCATGAACGAGCCAGGCTTCTTCCTCATCACGAGTGGGAAGGTCGAGTGCACGTCGAAGCAGAGCAGCGTCGCGAGTCTGCAGCTGAAAGCGCTCGACTACTTTGGCGAAGTCGCGCTTGTCCGTCGGAGGTCGATCAGGTGCGCTCCGTTGCTCTCTTTTGGTTGTGGTTGGTTGTTCAGATGGCTCACACCCAACGTGCCTCTGGGGCCTACGCACTGGCGCAGTCAGCGCACGATTCGCGCTTTGGAGAAGACCGAGTGTCTCTTCATCACGAAGGAGACGTTCGAGCAGGCGGTCGGGAAGCTGTCGTCGATTCTCGAGAAGGACAAGGTCCGTCGGTTCCGAAAGGAGTGGATCTCAGAGTCGCGCAAGGCAGCCAAGGTACGAGAGAAGGGAACGAATAGTGGGGAGCACTGCGTTGATCCCTCGTTCGTGTGTGCTCATCACCGATGTGCTCTGTTCCAGCCCAACTCGCTCGTGCTGTTCGACAAGCCGAGCGGGACGGACGGCGGCCTTCCGCAGGCGATCGACCAGCTCGAGATCGTGGGCGACGTGTTCTCGGATGTGACGAACACAGTCCGCCTCGTGATGGTCAAGGGTTCGTCGCCGCCGCAGTTCATGACGCTGCGCACCGTGAGCAAGCAAGCGATCTTCGACGCGAGCATGCAGACGCACGTGGCAGGCGAGCGGGATATCTACGCCTCGCTGTTCGAGAAGAACGCGCTCGTGCCGCATGTGTACGGCATGAACACGAACGACACGGACATCCACGTCCTGTACACGACGCAGGTGGTCGGCAGCCTCGAGAGCTTCCTCCACGGCGAAGCGCACGGCGAGTCGTTCGTGCGCTACTACGCGGCCCAAGTCGTGCTGGCGCTCGAGTTCCTGCACGCAGAGGGGATCGTGTCGCGGATGGCGGACCCGTCGAACCTCATGATTGACCGCAACGGCAACATCCGGATGCTGAATCTCCGGTGCGTTCGCGTCGTGTGTGCGGGTGTGTGAGAACTGGCTGGTGTGGTGGGGGCTAATCTAACACTGTTGACGATATGATGGGGCGACTGCGGCCACAAGGCTGTCCAAGTACGTTGGTCGCGGCCGAACGTACACGGTGTGCGGGACACCCGAGTACCTGTCTCCGGAGCAGATCAAGGGCGAAGGTGCGGCGTGTGTAGTGTGCTGCTATGTAGGCGATGTGACTGTCGCCTTCCTTCCCTCTTCTCCTCCTCTCCTTCTCACCACCTTGGCTTTGGGAACGAACACAGGCCACAACGTTGCGGCGGACTACTGGTCGCTCGGTGTGCTCATGTACGAGCTCCTGTGCGGCCACACGCCGTTCTCGCTCGAGAAGAAGGACGACATTGAGATTTTGAACCAGATCACGTCGTTCCGACCGGTACGCACGCACGCCCGTCTGTATATCACTTGATTAGGAAGGTTGCGATGGGCTTGGTAGCAGCACGTTGACGTCTTGAGCATCTCTTTCGTATGCGTGCAACAGGAACAACTGACGTGGCCCGAGAGTGCGAGCGCGGAAGTGAAGGACATTATCCAGAAGCTGCTGTGCCCGGACCTGTCGGCGCGCCTCGGTGTCAAGGACCTGCGTGGGAACTTTGCGCACAACGTCTGCGAAGGCATCAAGCGCCATCCGTTCTTCGCAGGGACGTCGTGGGAAGCGACCAAGATCGGCTCGTTCTCGGTATGTGAGCTTGCGAATGTTTGCTTGTTTGTGAGTTTGGTGGGCTAATCGGTGACTGGATTGGCTGGTGCACAGGCGCCGCTCGAGGCGGACGCAGCGCTGCAGTTCAAGCAGATCACAGCGAACGGCGCCGGCCAGGACCTGAACATCGGCACCAAGTACACTGGCGACTTTGAGTGGCTCACGGGCTTTTAGAGCCTCCTGACCACCAGCACTCGACTACCCTCCCACTCACTCACTCCACCATGCGAGCAGCACCAACAGCAGCTTCTACTCCGCATCTTACGTCCACTTCTTCACTCCTCTTTCGTACCACGACGTTAACCGACTCTCCAGCAAGCGAGCCCCAGCCACCTCCACCTGCTGACTTCAAGGCCTCGAATCAGCTCCCAGCACGTGGTGGCAGACGCAGCTAAGACGTAAGGCATATGTTCTACATTCGCATTCGTGTGCTCAGCCATTGCGTCGGTGTCGTCGTCGTCGTTGTCTCTCGTGTCTACAGAGCAGCCCAAGTCTCTCCTCCGCCCCCACCATTTCTCGTCAGGGACCAAGACAACCGACCTACGACCGCCTCACGCACTCGCTCACTTGGCCACAGCGTAGAAGATCGCCGCGACCACGAGCGGGATGAGCCCAAAGAGCGTCTGGCGGTACGTCTGCACCTGCTCCGCACTCTTCGCGAGCGCTGCCTTCTCGATCGTGAGCCGCTCGATCGCTGCCGCGCTGCTCGAGCGCTCGTGCGCCAGTGCGCTGCTCGTGTGTTCGAGCTCTGCGAGCTTCGCCTTGAGCACTTGGAGCTCGTGCGCTACCTTCCCCGCCTTCTTGTCCTTCTCCTTGAGGTTCTCAGCCAGCTGCTTACGTGCTGCTTCAGCCGCCGCGAGCTCGTTCCGCGTCTTCGCGAGCTGCTTCTTCGCCTTGTCGGCTTCCGCGCTCTTCTCGCTTACTTGCGCGTTCGCAGTCTGCGCTGAGCTCTTCCACTTCTGCGTGTGCTTGTGCGCTTCCTTGAGCTCTTCGTTCGCCTCAAACATCGACGACCGCGTCTTCTTGAGCATCTCTTCCTGCGACGCCACGAGCGCACGGAGACCCTGCGCCTCGGTCGCAAGCCCCGCGCGGTCGCTGCCCGCCGACTCGAGCTGCTTCGTCGCCGCCGCCAGCGACTCTTTGGTTGAGCTCAGCTGCGCGGCGAGCGTCTTTGCGTGCACGGCACTCGCTGACGCGGTCTCGGTCGCCTTCTCGGACGTGAGTTTGAGCGCAATCACTTCGTCCTTGAGCGCACGGATCGCTTTCGCAGCCTCTTCCTTCTCATCAGCGTCTGACGACGTCGAGTTCTATAGGAGGCGCACAAGCGTCAGCACCATGGTGATGCATCCACACGACACGACACTGTCTGAACGCACCTTGGACTCCGACACGAGTGCCTCCAGTGCCGAGTTCTTCGACGTCAGACTCGCGTTCTCTGTCTGCAAGTTCGCCAGTAGCGTCGTCAGGTTGAGCTTCTCCTCGCCGTGGACTGTGGCCGCAGCCTCGAGCTTCACCGCCAGTGCGCTCGCCTGCTGGTTCGCAGCCTCAAAGTCGCGCTTGAACTGGCTCAGCTCCTGCTCGAGCGTCGCGACTTGCGCCACCGACGCCGCGTACTGTGCTTCTGCGGCCGCGAGCTGCGCTACGAGCGACTCGTTCTCCGCACGGAGCGACGCCACCTCGACCATCAGCGTCTCCACCTGCGACGCCGACGCGCCCGTGTCGCTGCGCGTCTTCGCGGCCTCCTCCTCCAGCTCCTCTGTACGCGTCTGCAGCACCACCAGTTCCTTCGCAGCCTTGTCTGCCTCCGCACGAACCGTCTTGGCGTCCGTCTCGAGCAGCGCATTCTTCTCCTGCAGCTTCTGGTTCACCATCTACGACAGCGCCACAGTCGACAGACACCAAACGTCAACGTCTCAACAAACTACTCCACTCAACGCACAGTACTGGTTCCACAAACTGCCGTGTACCTGGAACTCGTCGATCGTCTTCCAGAGCTTGCGGAAGTTCGCGTTGTTGTCCGACTTGGCGTCCTCCGTCTGGCGCAGCGACGACTGGAGCTTCGTGAGCTCGTCGCGCAGCTGCACGTCCGACGCCACAGCGTCTTCAATCTTCTTCTGCAGCTGCGCATTCGTGTCCGTGAGCTCCGTGACAGACGCCAGCAGCCGCTCCTGCTCGTCGCGGAGCATGCGCTCGGCCTCCACGAGCGCAGCGTTCGCCTTGTCGCTCGCCTCGCTCTTGGCGTTTGCAGCCGCAATCTGGTACTCTAGCTCTGCTACTTGGCGTCGCTGCTCGTCTGCGAGGCTGCTGTGTGCGGCCTCCAGCTCAGCTGCGCGTGCGGACGCCACTGCGAGCTGCTGCTCGAGCTCAGCGAGCTGCTGCGTCTGCTCCGTGCTCACGACCACGAACTCGTCCGTCATGGCCTCGTCGGTCGTCGTGTCGGCTGCCGGCGTCGGCGCCTTCTTCTTCTTCTTCTTGTCGGCCGTCACTGGCTCACTGGTCTGTGCGTCGTCACTTACTGAGTCGCTCTGCTTGCTCGCGAGGTACGCGGTCGCCTCTTGCGTCCGCTGCGCCTTCTGGACCGCGTCTTCGAGCGCAGCTACAGTAGCATCAGCGTCAATCAGCCACGTTTCAAGAACAGCAGCGCGTTGCTGCAGGCGGCTGCTCTCGCTCGCCGCTGCCGCCACGCCACCAGGAACGCCACTATCAACCACTGAAGCAGCAGCGCTCGTGGCCGTACAAGAGTGTGTGCGAAGGACCACGCACCGTTGCTGTCGTCGTCCGCCTGGTTGTCCGAGCCAGCGCCCGTCGCGTTGTCCTTTGCATCGTCGCTCCCTTCCGGGCTCTCGTCCGCTTTCTCCGAGCTGTCGGCGGCCGTCGCTGGCGCAGCTGCGGTCTTCTTGGCTTTCTTCTTCTTCTTCTTGCCGTTCGAGCTGCTGTTGGTCGGCGACGCCTGGTTGCCGGCGTCCACTGGCACCGCGGGCGCTTCTTCGGCTGCGTCGTCCTTTGCTTTCCACACTTGCAGCTCTTTGCGCAGCACGACGAGCTGCTTCACCTGGTCGGCGACCTGCTCGAGCGTCACGCCACCGTCGCTCTGGCGCACGCGCTCCTGGAGCTCCCGCACGCGCGTGGAGCACACGTCGATCTCTGCTTCGAGTGCGGAGCGGCTGTCGAACTGCATGGCTGAAGAGAGAGAGGAAGAGAGAGAGAGGAAGAGCGGACGAGAAGACGAGAGGCTGCTGCGGAGAGCTCGCGACACACCGATGTGCGAATCCGAAAGTGTGTCTGGTCGCTGGATGGACATCGGAACTCCCCTGGGTTTCGTCACTACAGACTCGTGGAGTGGCAAAAGTGGTCGCGACTGCTCGATCGCTCGTTCGCAGCCAACCTCCTCGACATACAAACTTTAAGAGATTTGAATTCACTCGATTTCGACGAATCAGCGACAGTGGAAAGAAACATTTTCAGCAAATCGTTGGTCTTGGAAAAGAACTGCGGAAAATTGCTTGGACTCAGATTTGTCTGTCCCTTCTACCTTTCTGAGGCGAAAACAACTTGAGATGAGTAGCCATCTCCAGCTGAAGCGCGAAGGCATCAGACTCAGTTTCCATTCCAATTAGTATCAGACTCCTACTTCTACATTTCGTAATCATGCTCTGGTGGTTTTTCCTCGTCAATTAGGCATTGCGTACTTAAGCTGTTTTTTGCTGAGTTCTCAGGTGAGTGATCAAGACGCAACCACCCACACTTGTCTCGGTCTCGGTCTCGGTCTCGATGGACGCGACACACGACGACGACGCGTTCCACCTCTTCGGCGGGCCGCCAGCACCCGCGTCGCCAGACGTGTTCGAGTTGTTCCCGCAGGCACCCGCTCCGTTACCATCCGCCGTCCTCTCTGCAGTCGACGTCGTCACGGAGCGCGTCGCGACACTCGAGCTCAAACCCGCACCGACGCTCGAGCTGCGTGCGATGGCACCACCTTCCGATGCGGACGGAGGCGACAGCGACGGGGACTTTGATCTCTTCCCTCCCGTTCCGCCTACTATCGCACTTGCGGGCTCCGACTCGACCGTCGCTGCTGCAGACGTGTCCGACGGCCTCCGAAGCAGCCGCAGTACCAGCGCTGCCGCCGCCGCCGCCAACGTCGCCGCCTTCTCCCGTGCCAGGTCCCTGTCGGCCGTAGTGGCGACTGCTGCTGCGGTGAACGGTACACCGCTCTCGCCAGTGCACAAAATGTCGGGCAATGCGGTCGACGTCATCGCCGTGCGCAGCACTGAGGACCAGTTCTTTACGACCCCATGGCATGTACGTTTGTCGCTGTCCTGTGTATGAGGTTCACAAGGTAGCGTGTGTCAACTGACTCAAGTGTGTGGCTGTCCCAGGTCGCGTTTGGCTGGTCGCGCTTCCGCTCGAACCTCACGACTGGCGTCGGGGACATGGTGCGCGTGTTTGTGAACGGCAAAGAGCTGCCGACCAAGATGCAGCTGCTCGAACGCGGGCGCTGTGTGTTTGTCACGGGTGCGTCGCTCTCTCCTGAACTTGAGGCTTGTGTGTGTGGGAGCAGTCAACTTACGCAGACACTGGCGTCTGACGGCTGGTGTGTTCTTCTTGGCTGCAGGCGGATTGACGCCGCCCGTGGGCGACCTGCTCTTCACGGACTTGAGCGACGAGCATCCTAACCATGTTCGCTTCGAGCACTACCAAAAGTCCACCGACACGTTCCGGTACGTCGAGGCGCGGCTGCACGTGTGGGGCCCGAACGAGTCGGTCGTGGTCGCCGACCTCGACGGTACGCTCACGATCAGCGACGTCGAAGGCCACATCCGCACACTCCGGCTCGGCCAGTATGACTTTCTCCACAAAGGCGCGTGCGACTTCTTCATGAAGCTCCACGAACTGAACCTGCGCATCGTGTACCTCACTGCGCGGCCAATCGACTGGGCGACAGCGTCACGAACGCACCTTGAGAATGCGACGCAGCAAGCGCACGCATTGCCGCCTGGTCCACTCATTACGAACTCGAACGGCCTCACTGGCGCACTGCTGACGGAGGTTGTGAACAAGAACCCGCACGTGTTCAAAGCACAGGTGCTGAACGAGATCCAGCTCACGCTGATCCACGCGGGCCGCGTGACGGAGCACCCAGTGTTTGTCGCGGGCTTTGGGAACCGGCCGACCGACATTGTCGCGTACGAAGCTGTCGGGATGGACCCGGCGCTGATCTTTATGCTCGACCCGTACTCGAACCTCAAGGCGTCGTCCGACCCGCGCGTGTACGAGTCGTACGCCGACCCGAACGCGCTCCTGTGGCTGCTGCCGCGTCTCAAGCACCGCGTGCCGATGGAAAAGGTCGCGCGCATCGACGACTACACGGTGCGCGAGCTCGTGCTGGCCGAGGACCGGGAGCAGCTGCTCATGGCCGAGCGCCTGGCACGGGCGCTGCAGGAAGAGGAGTACGCACACGCGCGAGCAGGGAACGCGGGAGGGGGCGGCGGGGGCTCAGTGCTGACGCGCGCGCTCTACGGGTCGTAGGTAGGTAGAGAGAGAGGTAGAGCCTTCTTCCATTGATTTCATCGCTTGTTGCTTCACGCCCTACATTAGACACAGTCGGCCCTGTCGATCAGGATAGCGACACACTAATTCATGTGAATATAGGAAATACTTACTAACGTTAGTGCAGTAGCCTAATCGACCAGGAGCTGCAGTCAGTCGCCAACCCGGTGTCACTCGCTCAACGCCCATTCCAAGAGAAGAAACCAGGGGGCCTAGCTTCAGAGCGACGAGCCAAGCTGCACAATGTGCGGGTAGCACGGCAGCGTGAGGAAGTCGACCATGTCGTCGTCCGTGAGGATCTTGCCGACCACCGTGCCGCCCAACGTCCACTTGTTCCCCGCGTGCGCGTTTACCGACCGCGTCGCAACGCACTTGGCGAGGATCTCCCGCACAAGCGCCTTCGTCACGACCTTGCCGTCCACCGTCTTGCAGCCGTGGCGGACCCACTGCCAGACCTGCGCCCGTGAAATCTCCGCCGTCGCTGCGTCCTCCATCTTGTTGTGCAGTGGGATGCACCCACTGCCACGGAGCCACGCCTCCGTGTACACGAGCGACACGTCAATGTTCTCCTCCAGTCCACGGAGCGTAATCGGACCCTGGGCCGGCTCAATCAGCTGCGCCGCCGTCGTGTCTTTGCCCGCTTCTGGGACAAACGCAATCTGGTGCGGCTGGGGCATGCCCTTGTTGAATGCGTCGAGCGCTATCTGCACAAGCCCCGGGTGCGCGACCCACGTGCCGTCGTGGCCGGCTGCGACTTCCCGGGCCTTGTCTTCACGCACTGCGTCGAGAATCTGCGCATTCAACGCCGGGTCGTTCTTGACTGGGATCTGCGCTGCCATCCCGCCCATCGCGTGCGCGCCTCGGCGGTGGCACGTGCGCACGAGCAGCTTCACGTACGCTGCCATGAACGGTGTCGTCATCGACACGGCCGACCGGTCCGGTACAACGTACTTGGCGTGGTTCCGGAGCTTCTTAATGTACGAAAAGATGTAGTCCCAGCGGCCGCAGTTGAGTCCCGACGAGTGCTCACGGAGCTCGTACAGGATCTCGTCCATCTGGAAGACTGCGAGGATCGTCTCAATGAGCACCGTCGCGCGAATCGACCCACGCGGGACACTCAAGTACGCTTGTGCGGCGACAAACACGTCGTTCCAGAGCTTCGCTTCCAAGTGGTGCTCGAGCTTTGGGAGGTACAAGTACACGCCCGAGCCACGGGCCGCGAGTTCGTGCGCATTGTGAAAAAAGTAGAGCCCAAAGTCAAAGAGCGAGCCCGAGACGACTTCGTTGTTCACGAGCACGTGCGCTTCGTCCAGGTGCCACCCACGCGGGCGCACGAGCAGCGTCGCGACAGTCTTGTTCAGCGTGTACTGCTTGCCGGTCTCCGGCTGCGTGTACGCAATCGTCTTGCGCACGGCGTCAATCAAGTTCACTTGGCCATCGACCTGGTTGAACCACGTCGGCGCCGTCGAGTCTTCAAAGTCCGCCATGTAGCACTTGGCGCCCGAGTTGAGCGCGTTAATCACCATCTTGCGGTCGACGGGGCCCGTGATCTCAACGCGTCGGTCTGCGAGGTCGGCGGGGATCGGCGCGACACGCCACGCGGCCTCGCGCACGTACTTGGTCTCAGGCAAAAAGTCCGGGAGCACGCCCGCGTCCAACTCGCGCTGGCGCTGCACGCGCGCTGCGAGCAGTGCACGGCGACGCGGCTCAAACTGCGTGTGGAGGAACGCGAGGAAGCGGAGGGCGTCGGGCGTCAGGATGGGGCGGAACGCGTCGCTCACGTGGCCGAGGACGCGGACGTCGGCGGCAGTGGCGTGGAACTCGGCCATGCTGATGATTCGAGTGGGTGTGGAGAAGCGGAGAGAGCGTGGGTGTGCGGGAGGCGGCGAATGGAGAAGTGGAGCCGACCAAACGCAGCAGCGGCGGTTCCGCTTCCCAAAGAAAGGATCGTTACAGGACCCGTCCAACGCGAAAGCTCGAAATCGACGAGCCCTGGATCATTCACGTCGCTTCACAAGTCCCGTTAGAAGAGCAAAAGCTGCTCTCGCACAGGAATGTGTTTCCTCAATGCAGGGATTCAACTCACGCCACGACGGGTCCGGACCCGACGTGCGGCTTCAACCACCAAAACTGACGTTGACGAAACAGTGCACAAACAAAGCAGCACCACCACAAGAATTGGAGCTCTTCGAGCTTCTCTCCAAGTTTGATCAAAGCAGAGGACACATGTTCTTCCTGCCATCTCCACATATTGCTCGACATCATAACGCAAAACGACCTTCGCTCACTTGCCGCCGCCACAAACGCATTGCGTTTCGCAATGTTTTCGTCGATGTTGAAGTTGTCGCCATCGCATGGAGAAACGCCGTCACAGACCCCCCGACGTTCTGCATCCTCACGGAGCTCTGCGCCGGCTCGCTCGTCGATCTGCTCCAGCTCGCGCAGAGCAAGCGCCTCAACATCACGTGGGGACTCACGCTCGACATCGCCCTCGACTGCGCGAAGGCGTGCAACTACCTCCACACACTCAATCCGGTTGTGCTGCATCGAGACCTCAAGGTGAGTACTATCGATTCTGTAGATATTGCCGGGACGGATCGGGTCGGATCGGGTCGGATCGGATCGGATCGGATCACTGCCTGACAAGTTCGGTGTCTGCAGGGCGAGAACCTGCTCATCACCGAGTCGTTCCGGTGCAAGCTGAGCGACTTTGGGCTCTCACGCAGCCTCAACCCGAACTCGAACGCGCAGACGATGTGCGGCACGCCGCGCTGGCTCGCGCCCGAGGTCTTTCGCGGCGAAGACTACTCGGAGAAGATTGACATTTACTCGTACGGGATTGTGCTCTGGGAGCTCTTTTGCTTCAAGAAGCCGTACCTGGACCAAGACCCGATCAACCTCGCGTACATGGTCGCGCACGAAGAGCTCCGACCAGATCTGCGCGAGCACATCCCCGAGATCCTCATGCGGCTCATGCGCGCGTGTTGGGACGTGGACCCTGCGAAGCGGCCGTCGTTCAGCACCATCATGTTTCTGATCGAGGAAGCGCGCAACGTGGTGCCGCTCACGCTCGCAATCGACCTCTCG